>BJCM01273653.1:0-27490 GCA_018326385.1 Flaveria bidentis | reverse complement strand
CCCCCCCCCCCCCCCCACCTGTATCCCTCAACTACCACTCTCGCTCAACCCCTCCACTAACATCACAGTCACCGTTACCATCACCGTCGCACCATTACATCGCACCCATCCACACATGTTGAACACCCTTCAGGAATAACGAACCAGATCTACTTGTGATACAAGGGTACGATGGTGATTGTCTTTTGTGTTGCTGGAATCATCTTCCTTTGTCGGGGAAGATGACCGGAAAAAAGTAGGTGGGTGAACTAGGCGAGGAAGACAAGTAGGAAATGAAAGTATTACGTGGATGGTATGGTCGGGCAGTGATATGGTGGTGGTAGGGCTAGGCTGTGATGTTATGGGACAGGGCTAGGTGGTGGTTACATGAGGTGGGTGATGATATGGTGGTGTTAGTGGTTTGGTGATTAGTATATCTTAATTTTGTTTTTGATTTTTTAACATAACGGTTTTTTTTATCATTTTACACACATTTAACGGGCAAAGTTAACATACATTCATTTTAGTAACCATCATTGTTACGTTTTTGTAAAGTTTTAGACCAACTTTGTATTTTCAAATAATCAATGATCAAAAGTAAAACCAAGCTAAACCACAGAGACCACCCATGCAATTAAGTCAATTTGAAAAGATAAAATGGTTAATGACTTTCTTTTTTTTATTTGGTTGTACAAGTTGCTAACCTGCGTTTCGGGCAGCATATACGATCTCTACTCAATTAATGCATATATATGTGCTTTAATAAAAAGGGTAGATAACGAGGGATGCATGGTAACATCACATTCATATTTACGAAATTGTGTTTGTTTCTCTTTACTATTTAATAATCACATTAATTAATAATATATTATTTAATTCCTTTTTAGGTTAAAATTAGTATTAAGTCCATTGCGTTGTTGTGTGGGGACGTAAAACCATATCAAGTAACATTAAAAACATACAACCGTTAATGACCACCAACAAAAAATAACTCGCATCAAAGCATGGAAAAAATAAAACCGATATTGGAGTGAAATGTAGCACTAAAGACACACCGCCGTTAGACAAAACGCAAAACATATAAAACAATAAGTAAATCGATCTTGGACCACCGAGTTGCAACAGTGTCATTAAACAAATAAGCGTAAAGATGTTGTATGTTGTGGCGTGTTAACTCATAATATGAAGACCGAAACGTAAAACGAATTTGTTTTAAAATATAAAAGCGTAGGGACTAAAATTAAAAGTAAAAATGGTTTTGGCTAAATTGTAAAAGACGTAAAGTATTGGGTTAAAATACAAACAAATAAAGATTAAAATAAATAGGACAACAGGTGGTTACAACATCTAAAGCATATTGTACAACTCACAATGCATTAGAAAGTTGGTAATTAGTATATATATAGTAGTTTTTTAATAAATTAAGAATGATATCTTTTTATTAATCTTATTTCTAAATACATAATTTTTTATAATATAATTTTTTTATCTAAAACATCAAACTTTTTAAAAATATGAATTATATATTAAAATTGATGTTTTTAAAAAGTAAAAATTGTATAAACAAAAAATAATCAAAGTTGTGAGTTACAATAAGAAAGTTTTTAAATATGAATTTTTAAAACTTTTGTTTTGAAACAAATTCTTCATTTTATTTATAATAAGGAAGATTTCAATCGTATCATTTTATAATTAATAAAATTTTATTTTATTTTAGATTTTATTATTCAACATGTATAATACACATTTTTACTAAAGATAGTATACATACATATATTTTATTAAACACTTGAAAATTAAAGGAAGAGGAAACACACGTGCATTTGAAAAATTCTACTAAGTTTAACGGTTTTGTCAAACTCGTTTTTGGGGTTTTATGCTTGCTTTGACAAACTACGCGTTCAAGTTATAATTATTAATTTGGTTGTCTAAAAACTATTCTATATTTTTTAAGTTTTTGATATGGCATAATAATTTTTTTCGATCAAAAAATGATTTATATAGTTTTTACCTTTTAATTACTGATTTTGAAGTTATTAAATTAAAAAAAAAACATTAAATGTTTATGTTTAATCTCTTAATATAAATAATCTATACTACTATATAATACATCTCTTTGGATAGAGATGTAATTTTACAAAAAATACAAGTTTTAAAGCAACATGTACAAATGAGTGCATCACATTTAAGAGGGGTAGAATAGGGATTTGATTAAAATTTTAAGACACTTTAGGGGTAATATGGTAAATTTGTCCATTAAATTTTATAAAACTTGATATTTTTGTCATTGACTATTTCATGTATTTAATAAACATTATTAATATATTATTTAATAATATGATATTATTTAATTCACTTCATTAAATTTTATTTTATTTATGACACTGTAAATTGACATTTAAATTTATATTTACTAATTATATTTTTAGAACTAAATAATATTTTAATTAAGTATATTATTTTATTTAAATATTTAAGTATATAATTTATATAAATCTTTATATTTATAATAACTATAATAATAATATTTTTCTAGAGGCATATTATTATAAGTTTAATAATTTTAATATTTATCTATATCTTTTATAATAAGAGTGAAAGGATAATAGAATGATAATTTTACATATAGATTAAGACACCCATATGAAAAGTAATGTTTAAATTTCAAAAAATTAATTATTTTATTTTATTTATGCCCTTACAATAAAGTATAATATATGATTGCTTATAATACAAATGCTAAAACATATACACGTGGTCAAACAAAATCGTCATTTACTTTCAATGCCGTTTATATATTGTGATTGAGCACTAATCGCTTTTCCTCTTTCCTTTATAAGTTATTAAAAACTCAATAACAATCAAACTGGTAATTTGTGGTGATAATTTCTCCATAAACTTTTATTCGGTATATGCAAATCATCACCAAAAGCTGACTCCGATGATCATAAAATTCTAACCTACATTCATAAAATAAACCCCTGTAAAATCTAGATAATAAGTGATTTCCGACCATAAATATCACCCATGCTTTCACTATTCTTGTTGGGATAATATAATGTCTTAAAGACTTTTGTAATATACGTAATTGTTTTCTTTTATTCAATTTTTTCAATAATTATATTTTGTTTTTTTAATTTACATCATAATGTACCAAGCCGATACTGACTAAAATCTAATTCTCAAAAAATCATGCAACAACCGTACCGTCGCAACGCGCGGGCATTTCAAACTAGTATGTTATTAAATAACAAAATTTTGTCGTAAATATAAAAATACTATATACTCAACATATCCCTATTAAGTGTCTTAAAATTAAATGAGATGTCTATTTTGATCTAAAATGATGTTTTATAAGATCGAATATATGGTGAGTTGGCACGCACGATGCATCGCATATCACCAAGCTCGTGTCCGACTTATTTTAAACACTATTTGGTATTACTATTATTATTGTCATTATTAATTACTATCATTATGATTGCTAATATTAACAATGCTAATAATTGTTAATAATAATAATAATAACAATATAATAATAATAATAGTAATAATAATGATATTAATAATATTATTACTATTATTATTATTATTACTACTGTTACTGTTAATATTATTGTTAATAATAATATTATTATTACTTTTATTAATATAATATTAGTTATGTGAATTAAACAATTTCACACTATTAAATAATGTAACAATAATATGTATTGATTATACGAAGTTTATTAATTAATGAGGAAAATAAAAATGATTTCATGAAGCACGTTTACCCTATGTTTAAAAAGTTGTGTTAAATATCTTAATATTTTTATAAAATTACATTTGTGTCCCAAACAAATGTTTTATACAATGATATATAGATGATCTATATACTAATACCATTATCACAATATCCCAGCATTAGATATTTACATTGGTTTCTTACTTTAAGTCGTAAGATCAACTGAATAAATAATTACAACACATTATGTCAACTGACAGCTAAATATGACACTATTTTCATTTTTTAAATGAGATAAGAATGTAAAAGGTCTGATAATACAATAAATAAAATATACGTGATGACTATTAAAAGCGTAGATAAAATCAAATGCATCACAATAATATATTTAAAAGCGCCTAAAATGGATTGGCCAGTCTGACTGTAAATTGTTGTGAGTTGATTCGATAAGCTATTTATCATTTTGGTATGGTTGAGCCAACCGGTTGATCCCTAGTCGGCAATTGGACCGGTATTCAGCGATTTTATGGTTGACCCGGCGTGTACTTGTTTCGTGAAGTTTTAGCTTCCATTGAATTTGTTATCCAAAAACCAAATTGCAACATCTTCTCCAAATCGCAGCTTCCATCAATTGGGTCCCAAACATGACTTCATATATGCACAAATTGACCCTCCAAATCCAGTATTCTCCACAAATCATCTCCTCAGTTGCTCGATTTCAAGATATTTATTCATTTATTCACAAAACAGTTCCTAATGTTGTTTGATTTCAAGATATTTGTTCTTTGGTTCTTTACTCAAAAGGAAGAATGAAGACTTGAAGATGACATCGGCTTTATGAAAAAATTTTGAAAAATAGCTTTATGGAAAAAGGCCGTTTTAACTAAAATGAAAATGACATTTGCTTTTGTGTTTATAATTAACTAGGTAGCACAAATGTCACACCACCATAAAAAACAATCAATGTTTGGAAAGATTGTATTAATAAAGAAAAATAAAAAATAAAAAATAAAACCGAATGAAAAGTAGACGTAAAAACGTTGAATCACTCACGTAAAACGCAAAACATTAAAAAAATTACCAAGGCGATCTAGGACTTGCACGTTGCGAGGGGGTTGTTAAACGGAAAAAACAGGCATAACAATGTTAAATCACATGCGCACGTTATGACGTGTTAACTTTCAAAATTTTGACCGAAATGTAAAATGAAAAATTTGTTAAGACGAAAAATTTGTGAAGAAATGTAAAGATTAAATTGTAAAAGATCTAGCAGTTTGAGTTTACAATAAAAACTTTAAAGAAAGAATATATACAACATTTAATGCTCATAATACAACTATTAGTGCAAACTTAAGTTGATAATTAGTATATATTAAATATATATTTTATTTAATCATTATCTTTTTATTTTCTCCTTTTTATTTCCTAACTCTTCTTACTTTAAATTTTTACTATTATTCTATTTGTATAGATATACCTTTGAATTAATTATAAAATTAATCTGATGTTTAAATCATGTACGAGGAGTACACACAAGTAAGTTGTTCAATTCACGTTTGTTGGTCTACTTAGAACTAACGGCGTCAGACTCGTATATATCGGCCAATATCGACCTCAACCGTCAATTATATTTAGCAACGGCCAACGCTAAAACCCTAGGGTTTTTACTTCAACGACTGTATTATTCTCTCAATAAACCCTAATTTCAACATTCTTCTGTTGAATTTTCAAAATGCACAAGTCAGCTAAGAAGGCAACCTCCAAGGTAGCTTCAATTCATTTGCAGTTTTCAGTCTGCTAATTCGTGTATATAAGTTAATGTATCCGATTTCGATGATGTTTTGTTTCGATTTTGGTTCAGGTTGATTCAACTCCTGCAGTCGTAGAACAGCCTACCGAAGCGACGAAAAATGGTAGCTTATTACTTTCTCTTTGATTGTTTTACTTCTGCAGGTTAAGTTTTATGCATATTTTGATGCAAACTGTTGCATAAAATCTCTATTTTGAGGTTTGATTGTAAAACAGAGTACTCTTGAAGCTTGAATTTGATGATATTATATTGGTTGTAATAACACCGAGTTAAAGACTACTAGCTGTGATGGAAATGGAGCTAAATGACTGTATTGTCGTGTATTTAATTGAATGCTTTGCTGGTTATAGGCAAAAGAGATGCAGAAGAGAGTATTGAGAATAACTTAGCGAGTAGTAAAAAGCAGAAGATAGTCAAAGGAGGTGTGTCGCCTGCTGTTGAGACAAAAAAGGTCAAGACAAAGGCCAAAAAGGTTAAAACTAAGAAACAGGAAAGCAGTTCACCAGAATTTGAGGAAAAAGAGAAGAAGGTGGTATAACTTGTAGTGGTGTATGTATAAATATTTATGATAGAAGTAAAGAATGATCATCACGAACCACGTGTTAAAACCTAAATCTTCAAGTGATGCAGAGTCTATAATTAAATGGTGCATTGCACAACAAGTTCAGAGCATTATTATTATTAATTTTTTGGCACGAACCACATGTTAAACCTAAATCATCAAGTGATGTAGAGTCTGTAATTAGATGGTGCATTGCACAACAAATTAAGAGCATCATTTTCTTTTGGTAATAAAATTGTAGTTGAATATGTTTTCATGACTCTTCATCTGATGAAGTAAGTGATTGTCACTCAATCTATTCTTTTAATCCATCGGAGTCCCATATTGTTGCTCTCTAATAGTACCATAGTTGTAGTAAGTATATATTTCTACAAAACCTTTTAACATGATTGCAGGAAGCCTACTAAGAAACCGTCTGTTCATACTGTCAAAAAGTAAGAAACTGTCTGTTCATACTGTCAAAAAATGTTTGGTTGGTAAACCTGTTAGCAGAGACAGTTCAGATTGATCTGATTCTTCATATTAGTGTTTATATAGACGATGAAATGAGAGAGTTTGGGAATCATGTCATACTTTGATTACCTTTGACTAAGTTAACCCAGTGTTTGTAGTATATTCTACATATATGATACCGGCTTTTTGCTTATATACTAAGGGTGCTTACTTTTGTAGGAGGAACCAAAGGAACCGGATGCTGTGGTCAAGAACGGTGATGTCGCAACTGTAAAGAATGATGATTTAGACGAGTCTGAATCAAATGACAGAAAAAGTTTAGATGAAGTGAGTGATAAGTTGTTTTTGGTTCAAAAGTTTTATCATAATTATAAGTATTTATGTTTCCAATATATGTTTATGTACAGGAGGATGCCACGGCTACATCTGAGGTGAAAGCTCCTGTGGAACCCACTGCTAAAGGTGAAGAGGAGAGCCATGATGACAAGGAAAATTCTGATGAAGAGCCAGCAGAACCACAAGATGTAAAAGAGGTAGGTGGTCTTTTCAACTTTTGCTTAAACTCATGTTCATTTCAGAAACCTTGTTTATTTATTTTATTGCTTTGGCTGGCATGTGGCTACAAAGAAGGTTAATATCGGCCTTGATAGTGCTGAAAAGGAGGATGAATCTAAAGCCACAAAAGAAATTGTGATGACTTATTTGCCTTAACATATCTTTTTGCATAATATGCTCTATTTTCTAGGTTGTAATTTTTAATTCAAGTATATGCAGGATGCTGATGTGTTAATGGTTGACGCTTCATCAGCAAAGAAAACGGTTGGTGTTCATGTTTATGGTTTTTTATGACTATGATGGTGTTACTAATACATGCTACACCTGGCAGCCTCAAACTTCTTCAACTTCTCAAGCTACAGAATCCAAAGTTTTGTTTATGACCAATCTAAGTTTCTCTATTGAAAAAAGTGATGTGTATGTGCATTTCAAGTTCAAATTTGCAACTTTACTGTATTTGACCATTTCTGACAACTAGTACGGTGCAGAGTTAATTTTTTCAAAGACGCTGGTAAAGTTGTTGATGTCCGGTTTGTCTTGAAAGATGATTGCTTTGCAGGTTATGGATATGTTGAATTTGCCACCCATGATGCAGCTCAAAAGGTTTACATTATCTCTTTATTTGATACTTTCTTTCATCTAACTTACGTTGTATTTTTTTTAACTGACTGGCAGTATTCTATTTGCAGGCCCTCAAACTTGATGGAGAATTATTACTTGATCGCGACGTGAGACTTGATTTTGCAAGGGAAAAGTGTGCATTCATTCCGAATAATGGGTAAGGATACCTTCCAAATAAGGTTTAACATCTGATAAAATTTGATATTTGATTTCACGATCTTATTTTTATTGTAGCAATAAGAGATCTTCCCAACAGAGTGAACAGTCTCTAACGGTATGTGTAAGGGGATTCAGTACATATGATGGTTTTGACAGTGTATCTTTACACATTATAATTCCACAAGTCTCTTGGTTATACGTTCCCATATAATTATTGAAGTATGCTTAAAATCTTTAGTTTTTGGTCTGCTGCACAGGTTAGGTATTTATAATGGTATGGTTCTCCTTATAGCTATTTATTATTTG
The DNA here is from genome assembly GCA_018326385.1 of Flaveria bidentis. Lineage (NCBI taxonomy): Eukaryota > Viridiplantae > Streptophyta > Magnoliopsida > Asterales > Asteraceae > Flaveria > Flaveria bidentis. The sequence continues at coordinate 19,318 of BJCM01273653.1, read as the reverse complement.
ACCCGTTTAACATAAAATAACTGACCCATTAATAAGTTAACGGGTAGGAATTGCCACCTCCAACCATAGCATTTGTCTAAACTTACTAGGTTTCTCGTATGGTTTATCTGCCACTTTAGGGTGTGAGTCTGCAACAATTACAGATGACATATGTGAGTCAGAGTGCATAAACATATGCTTAGTAAAATTACTACAGGTCACTTTGGTGTGTCACTACTCACAGGAATTGGTTTGGTCCTTTATTGGGGTATGTCCTGCCGCATAGTGTGAATTGATACTATGTAAGTATGTAACATGGAGTAAAGTCCTACAAGAGAGGCAGTCCCAGATAGTGTAGGCTCTGGTTTGCTCATAATTAGACCGATCATCCTCAAAATTATCCTTTGTGTCTGGCTTGCTAACGAGCCCAATATGAACAATGTTTGGGTTACCCTCTAGGCGACGGTATCATGCATCAAACCTTTGTACACAGCCAACTGCTGTGTGGAGTAGAGATTTGGATGCACCCCTGTGGTGCACATCAATTGGGTAGTTTTGACCATACCCGACTATATAACTCATTGACTTGGGGGTTTTCCCTTAGATATAATCCACCTGCATAACACTGACTCCTGTTCTGTTAAGCACAAACATATTGCTTACATATTATTTAACTAACATGGATTAGATCTAGACATGCATGTGATTTAGAAAACACAAGTAGTTCTTGAGGCTGAACACCAGCATCATGATATTTTAAGACCGATTTAGCTGCCGACAGTAGACGACCACCTGCACTGAAAGATGTTAGTACAGTGATCATACAATGTCTTTTAGACAGTCGATGGACCAATAGTCAAGATGCGTTGTAGCCAGCGTCTTTTTTTTGTGGCACACACATGCATAGTAATCAACGTTAGCTTGATATTCTTTAAGTGTGGCAGTGTATGAACCACCATCTCCATCTATCAACACCTTGGAAAGTAGAATCTGGACACCGACATATTTGTTATCCCAAGAAAATTCCTTACCGCGCAACCATGCCGCTCTTTAAGGCGTTATCCACCGCATATTTCAAGTATGACTCGTCTTTGGTTGCTCTGTACGACCAAGTCGACGCCCGCAACAGTTCATCTTTCAAAGTTCAAACCAAACAGAAATCCATTGCCCATTGTGGTTTAAATCAGAGAAACAATTTTGACCCGTTTACATATGAATGAGTCAATGTATAATAGCATAATCTATATTGTATGTTATCTCAAATGGGTCAAATTAGTAAGGAGTTACTCTTTTTCTATGAAATGAGCGATAAAGAAACAGATTGACTTATTGAGTAACCCCTTGACGCATAGTATGTAATTATCTTTTGTTTAAACATATTTGTTTGGACTATGGGGTGTTTCTAATTAAAGTGTATTCAGGATGCCGGAGTGGAAATGGTTGATGCTTCATCAGCGAAGAAAGCGGTTGGTGTTTTTTGTTCACATTTATTTTCTTTCTTCTTTATGTGTATGATTGTTACTAATAGATATTACATCTGGCAGCCTCAAACTTCTGCAACTCCTCAAGCTACAGAATCCAAAACTTTATTGATGGGCAATCTAAGTTTCTCTATTGGAATAAGTGATGTGTATGTGCAGTTATATATAATATTTTGCAACTTTACTGAGTTTGACAATTAGTTAATTTGCAGTATTAATTTTTTCAAAGACGCCGGTGAAGTTGTTGAGGTGCGGTTTACCATTAGAGATGGTTGCTTTGCAGGTTATGGACATATTGAGTTTGCCACCCATGATGCAGCTCAAAAGGTTAAATTTATTTCTTTATTTGATAGTTCTTTTCATCCAACTTACAGTGTATTTTTTTAACTAACTGGCAGATTTTTATATGCAGGCCCTCAAACTTGATGGAGAATTATTACTTGATCGTGATGTGAGACTTGATTTTGCAAAGGAAAATAGCGCATACACTCCCAATAACGGGTAATGATTCTTTCCCAATAAGGTTTAACATCTGATAAGATTTGGTATTTGAATTAACAATCATATTTTTTAATGTAGCAATGAGAGGTCTTCCCAAAAGAGTGGACAGTCTTTAACGATAAGTGTAAGAGGATTCAGTACAGATGATGGTTTTGATAGGCTTTACACACCATAGTTCCACAAGTCTCTTAGTTATACATTCCATATTATTATTGAAGTATGTTACAAAATCTTTATACTTTGGTCTGCTGCACAGGTTAGGTGTTTGTAATGGTATGGGTCTCCTTTGAGCTATATCTTATTTGACCCATTTGACATAAAATTACTGACCCATTCATTAGTTAACAGGTAGGAATTGCCATCTCCAACCATCACATTTGTCTAATCTTTCCAGGTTTCTCATATGGTTTTCCTGCCACATTAGGTGCGACTGTGCGAGTCTGCAACAATTACAGATTACATCTGTGAGTGAGAATGCATATACATATGCTTAGTACAATTATTACAGGTCACTTTGGTGTGTCACTACTCACATGAATTGGTTTGGCCCTTTATTGTGGTAGGTCCTGTTGCATAGTGTGAATGGATACTATGTAGCCTGCAGAAAAGTCCTAGAAGAGCCATAGACTCAGTTTGCTCATAATTAGACCGATTATCCTCAAAATTATTGTTTGTGTCTGGCCCACCAACGAGCCCACCATGAACAATGTTTGGGTTAGCCTCTGGGCGGCGGTACCATGCATCAAACCTTTGTACACAGCCCACTGTTGAGTGTATTAGAGATTTGGATGCACTCCTGTGGTGCACATGAATTGGGTAGTTTTGACCATACCCGACTATATAACTCATTGACTTGGGATTTTTCCCTAAGATATAATCAGCCTGCATAACACCCAACTCCTGTTATGTTAGCCGCAAACATATTGTTTACATATTATTAAACTAACATGGATTAGATCTAGACGTGCCTGTGATTTAGCAAACACAAGTAGTTCTTGAGGCTGAACACCACATCAGGACATTTTGGGACAATTTAGCTGCCAACAGATAGTCTGAGACTCTGAGTAGAGTAGTAGATGTCTAGCTGAAATGCAGCCGATCCTGCGTATTGCATGTTGTTCGATCCGTGCAAGTACCATAAGCCACCTGTACTGAAAAATATTAGTGCAGTATTGACTTTTAAGATCATACAATGTCTTTTAGACAGTCAATAGACCAGGAGTCAAAGGTTCGTTGTAGCCAACGTTCTTTTGGTGGCACGCACATGCAACGTAATCAGCTTTAGCTTGATATTTTTCAGTGTGGCGTGTATGCACCATCTTCATCCATCAACACCTTGGAAAGTAGAATCTGGACACCGGCATATTTGTTACCCCAAGAGAATTCCTTCACCGCCCAACCAGTGTCCATGAAGGCGTTATGTACCACATATTTCAAGTATGATTCGTCTTGGGTTGCTCGGTAGAACCATGTTGACTCCCACAACAGTTCATTATTTAAAGTTCAAACCAAAACAAGCCTCTTAGTTTTGCACCTAGAAACTCATTACCCATTGTTGTATAAATTGGAGGAACAGTTTTGACCCGTTTACATATGAATGAGTCAATCTATAGTTTTGTATTGTATATCATCTCAAACAAGCCAAATTATTAAGTAGACTATTTTTCTAAAACATGGGCGATAAAGAAAACAGATTGACTTACCGAGTAACCCGTTCACGCATAAAACTTATTGTATGTAATGATTATTTGTAAAAATATATATTTATTTGCACTATTTTCACTAATTTATGGTTGTTTCTAATTAAAGTATATTCAGGATGCCGACATGGAAATGGTTGATGCTTCATCAGCAAAGAAAGCGGTTGGTTTTTTTGTTCATATTCATTTTCTTTTTTCTTTATGCGTATGACTGTGTTACTAATAGATGTTACATCTGGCAGCCTCAAACTTCCGCAACTCCTCAAGCTGCAGAATCCAAAACTTTATTTATGGGCAATCTAAGTTTCTCTATTAAAGAAATTGATGTGTATGTGCAGCTTATATATAAAATTTGCAACTTTACTGTATTTGACCATTTCTGACAACTAGTTACTCTGCAGACTTGATTTTTTCAAAGATGCCGGCGAAGTTGTTGGTGTGCGGCTTGGCTTGAGAGATGATCGCTTTGCAGGTTTCGGACATGTTGAATTTGCCACCCATGATGCAGCTCAAAAGGTATATTTTTTATAAGTTTTTTTCCATTCAACTTGCAGTGTGTTTTTTAACTAACTATGGCAGAATTCAATTCTATTTGCAGGCCTTCAAACTTGACGGAGAATTATTACACGATCGCAATGTGAGACTTGATTTTGCAAAGGAAAGGCCACAGACTCCCAGTAACGGGTAATGATTCCTTCCCATTAAGGTTTAACATCTGACTAAAATCTGATATCTGAATTGACAATCGTATTTTTTATGTAGCAATGAGAGGTCTTCCCAAAAGAGTGGACAGTCTCAAGGATTAACTCTATTTGTAAAGGGATTTGGTATAGATGATGGTTTTGACGGTGTATGTTTAAAAACCATAATTTCACAAATCTCATAGTTATACATTATTATTATACTTAAAGTTGGTTTAAAATCTTTATTTTCTGGTCTGGTGCACAGGTTAGGAGTACCCTTGAGGAGCACTTTGGGCAATGTGGAGAAATTACAAGGATGTCTATTCCAAAGGATTTTGAATCTGGAGGTCCTAAAGGGTATTTTTTTAAAAATTTTATTTTGTTATTATAATTATTTATTTTTATAATGGCTAATTGGATCTCAATAATCGAAAGTATGATCCGTTGGCCATTAATAATTCACACCAACAATCTAATCAATGACACTCCTAATTTCACTTCTATAATTTCTACGGCATAATCATCAAAGATTTACAATTGATTTTTACTCAATTTAACAACACAATGATAAAAGTGAAGAAAGAGGAGCTGCACGTCTTTGTAAGTGAAGTCACTCGGAATTGAAGTGTGAATTGTGTAAATCAGTGATGATTGTGGAATTGGAATTCCCTTTTACAGCAAATTTGAAAGTTAGGAGTGTCATTGGTCAAATCGTTGACACGAGATTATGATCGGTCATTGGTTATGGTTATGAGCTCTTCCAATCCGATCCAATTTACCTTTTTATATATAGTAGTTTAAGTCTTGGTATTTTGATCTTGTCATGATAAACTTATAAGTGATTTGTTTTTTTAGGGTTGCTTTCATAGAATTTACCAACAGTGAGGCCATCAATAAAGCTCTTGAACTCCATGGGTCTGAGGTCAGTGGAGGCACTATAACAGTAGAGGAAGCTAAGCAAAGTGGTAAATATAACGACAGAGACGGTGGTGGGAAAGGTGGAAGAGGTAGGTCTGTTGGTAGAGGCTGTGGTCGTGGCAGAGGTCGTGGTCGTGGCAGAGGTCGTTGATCTGTTAGACCGAGCAGGGACGAAGACAGCTTTTTGTGAGAATTATAGATGAGAGTTTATGTAGCAGCTGTCTCTACTTGTTTGGTTAAAATTTTGAGTTATTTTTACTGTATGTTATGAGATTTCCAATCCAGTTTGACATAAAATATGATATTTGTTTGTGTTTTATTTCAACTTAAAAATGAAATGCAATTTGTTACTTTAAGGTTTCTTATTAAATTAACGACAAGTCATTGTTCTTTGAAAAAACTTGTTCCATTTTGGTTATTCATATATTCTTATTCATAAACATACTTAAGTTACTGTTTATTGACATTTTGGTTCTTGAAATGGATGTTTGATTTTTTCTTTTTTTATTTTGTTTTACTTTTTTATTCAAAAAATAAAAATGTTAAAGTTATTAACGCACTTTCAATTTTTTTCACCGGTGTTACCGTGCTGGTTATTTAACAGCAACAATGTCACATTCATCTATTTCAAAGTTGTATGTGTAATTTATTAAATGAATGAGTAATCTGTACTTGTTGGAATTAGGCGGTCTATGAACTTTTATTACTTTTCATAACGTTTTAGATTAACAGGTTTCATGTCATGTTAATTTGAACTTTCTCTATTCATTCAATAGAGACCTTACGATGCAATCAATTCTCTGGTCCAACTAATGTTTTTGTTTTTGTATTCCTGTTTTGCCTATTAAGTTCGTTTGATTAGTTTTTTGGTTCTAGTTTTGGTGTAGGAGTAATATTTAAAATTCATCCTCTTTTTTACAAGGATTTCAAAACTGAATAGTGAACATACTTTATATGATGGGAGTTGCTTATGTATTGAGTTTTGTTTTGCTATGCTCTATGTATGGTGCTACTGTAATGAACACTTTATTTAAAGACTATGATAACATAAATATATTCTGTGTTTTTAACACGGCTAAAACTGAAGAAACTTATTCAATGATCAAAATTGAGACAAGATGTGAAATTTACTTATCATCTATGTAACTTGTTATCTCTATAGTTAGACAAAAAGTTTAATTGAACTTTATATTTCACATTCGTTATAATATAACTTCTTCTCGATACCGATTAACATTTTAACAATAAAAATTTGATGATAACCATATTTCAATATTATATATACTAATTATTAATTTTCTTATGCATTTTGAGTTGTACAACATGCTTTAAGGGTTGTACCCAACTTTTGTTTTATTCTTTAACTTTTTCATTTTAACCAAACACTTTTACATCTTTTACAATTTAGCCCAAACATTTTTTTTACTTTTAACTTTGGTCCCTATAATTTTTATGTCTAAAAAAAATTTTGTTTTACGTTTCAATTTACATTTTGCGAGTTAACACGACAGATTGTGCGTGTGTAGTTCAACGTTTTTACACTTATTTTTCTTCTGTTTTACGGTCCCGTCGTAACGCACTGGTCCATGATCGACTTACTTATTGTTTTATATATTTTACGTTTCGCCTAACGGTGGTATGTCCTTGGTTCTATGTTTCGGTTGGTGGTCGTTAACGGTGGTGTGTCTTTGGTGCTACTTGGCATGGTTACACGCCCTTGCGGCAACGCAGAGGACTTAATACTAGTATAATACTAATTACTAATTTTCTTATGCATTATAAGTTTTATAACATTCTATAAGGGTTGTACACTTTTTGTCTTATTCATTTTTTGTCTTTAGTTTATTTTATTTCAACCAAATATTTTTATATCTTTTAAAATTTAGCTCAAATATGTTTTACTTTTTAAATTTGGTCCTTATAATATGTATATTTTAAAAAAATTACGTTTTACATTTCGGTCTACAATTTGCGAGTTAAACGTCGCAACATACGTGTGTGGTTTAACGTTTTTACGTTGATTTTTCCCATTTAGCGGCTGTCGCAACGCAGTGGTCCAAGACCAACTTAATTATTGTTTTATATGTTTTATGTTTCGTCTAACGGTGGTGTGTCCTTAGTATTACGTTTCCTCCAAAAACGGTTTTATTTTTTCGTTTTTCTATATGAGTTTTTCAGCATTGGTGGTCGCTAACTGCAGTGTGTCATTTGCTTGACATGATTTTACGCTCCTCGCTCAACTTAATACCGGTTAATATAAAATTGAAAAAGTTTCTTGTAGTAGTGACTAGTGAAGTAGTGAGTGATATATTGAGTGGTGAGTCGTATAAGATATTAAGATAGCGCATGGGCCACTAGCCCACTACTCATGAAACGCCATCGTTTTACCTCTGGCGCCCGTTACAATAATATAGCTCATCGTTTTCTCTGTAATCTTTCATCACCATCTCTTTCGTTCACCATAAACCACAATTTGGTATCTCTCTCTCTCTCTCTCTCTCTCTCTCTCTCTCTCACACACACACACACACACTCACACACACACACACACACACACCACAGAGTTTGCAATTAAGGACCTTTGAATGTTGATATTGTCACCAATTGAACACTACTTTGGTTGATCTATTAGTATGGACTGTTATTACATAAGAATTTTGGTTGATTCTTTTTTAATTTTCGAAGAAAGAAGTTGAAGTTAGATCATTTAGCACAAATGTTCATGGGATATCTTTGATTTTGTATATGGGTACAGGTGACTACAAGTTTTTAAGTGTTGTTAAGCTTTTTTTTAAAAGTTAAAAGTGTAACAGTGTTCATATGATTATTTTGGGTCGTAGAAAGTTTGTTTCCTTTTTGTATGATTCTTTTTTTTTTCTCCTTTTGCGAGAGGGAGCCTTTTGAACCTGATTTGACTTAAAAGTCAACTCTTTAGAATCCTAAAGTAGCTATCTTTTTGTTACCTGTACCTAAGGCAAGAGAAAGATTCATAGTAGATGGAAATTCCTTTGGTTTAAGTGTCTGCTACTATAACTATAAGCATCATGTGTATACAAGTGCGTGTGTGTGTGTAGACAATAATATGTGTGTCTAGGTAGTCGAAGGCTTGAGCTGCACTTAAGGTGCAATGGTGAGCATGTCGTTTAGGCGAGTGGCACTTAAAAAGCGCGTGGAGACACGCAAGGCGCACATGTACTCTAGGTTCTTTTTAGTTTTTTTAGACTGGTTTGGGGCCTAGGCCACTTTTAGTTGTTTCGGCCTTTCGGGCAATTTTGTAGCTGTTTTAGACAGGTTCATACATGTTTTTATTTTCTGGTTCAGTGTGCTTGTGCGCCTTGCAGCACTCAAGATGGTTACCTGCCCCTCGCCTGGGCACCTAGGCGCGTGTCTTTGGTGCCTTTGACTACTATATACATACATGGTGAATTGGTGATATTGGATCTAGCTTCTCGATATGCGAATAATTAACTGTAGCTACAGTATATATGAGAATAAAATTTAAGTTTTTGACAAATGCATTATGGATACACTTTTCATGCTATGTGGCCAAAACTATCACATGAGATAATTTTTCTTCAAATTGATGATAATATTACTCATCTTTTCAACCACAGGAGCCATGTCTGAGGGTATAACACCTGAAAGTCTAATCAACAACATCATGGATACACTTTCTGATAATCATCAGAATCAGACTTCTGGTTCTTTTTTTGCTGAGGAGAAATCACACTCTGTAACTGCTCAGTTTAACAGGCTGTTTGGGAGACAGAAGCCTGTTTATAATATTTTAGGGGGTGGCAAATGTAATGTTTATCTCGTCATTATTTTTTAACCTGATGATGATATAATAATGTATCTTTTGTCTATAATGATTTTTCTTCATTTTTCAGCTGCTGATGTACTCCTATGGAGGAATAAAAAGATATCAGCAAGTGTCTTATGTGGTGCAACTGCGGTTTGGGTGCTTTTGGAATGGCTTAACTACCATTTTCTTCCTCTAGTTTGTTTTGGTCTTGTTGTATGTATCATTGGCCAGTTTATTTGGTCACACCTTTTGAGCAGGTGTTCTTTTATTTATCATCTTTTATAAAGTAGAAAACCTTTTTAATAAAAATCTGAAAATTAACTCTATTTGTTATCAGGGACCCACCTCGTCTCGTTCTGCCTGATGAGCTATTTGTGAACATTTCTACTACAGTAGGTGCTGAAATTAATCGTGCTTTAGGATTCCTTCAGCATGTTGGTTCTAGAGGAGATGTTAAGCAGCTTGTGATCGTATGCTACATTCTAAAATGGATTTATTATATAAATTAGTATATTGAGCGTGTCACAACTTAGTATCACAAGTTTTTTAAACTTTTGTTTAGGTTGTTGGGAGTTTGCTAGCTGCTGCAATAATCGGAACCTGGTGCAACTTTCTGACTGTAATCTACACAGGTAATAATTTTGCAATTGCTTTTCCTTTTTCCAGATTACATCACTTTATATCTTTTAGCTTCAATATGAAATATTGCATCTGTTTATTTTATTTCTGTTAAGGTTTCGTGGCTGCGCACACTCTCCCTGTTGTGTACGAGAAATATGACGACCAAATTGATAACATGGTATACAATGTACTAGGAAAGCTTCAGAACCACTATAGTAAGATGGATGCTAGTGTGCTAAGTAGAATTCTAAAAGCACCTAGGAAGAAGTCTGCGTAATGTTGTTTAAAAATGTTATGCAGGTCTAATTCGCCATTTTAGACCGCTTATGTTGTATTTATCAGTAGTTTGCCAATAAATCTGTGTTATTGTGATGCTAGATTGGATATTTATATTTACTGGAATATGAACCGTTTCTCATTTTTCATATTAGATACATTTTGTAAGATTAAATGTCAAAAAATAGAAGACTTTGTGGTAGGTACAGTTATCGAACATGAATTGGTCGAGTGTTGACTATGGTTTGATGATGATCAGTGGTAGGATTGAACAGTGACCTTAGCCTGCGGGCCACCTTGAACATACACAAAACTGCACTCGGAACCAGGTTTGATAGCCTTTATCCACTTTGGAAGCTCATATATGTTCTTGTTTGGAGTTGGAGATAATCCCCATAATGACCCTGATAAGTTTTCAATCTCCAACTTCAAATCTGTTATCGGTTTTTCTGACTTGTTCTTGATTATCACCTTGTGCCTGTAGTATGCAATTCTCCCAACCGTCCATGAATCTGTTATTGTGTGAAAGAATTCCACTGGCGATCCTACAAAAGAAAAAACAACCACATTAGTCAGTATTTCTTCACTTCCATATTAAATGACATCAGATATTCCAAAAAGATGACTTCAGTAATGGGTTTTGGTTGAAACAAGTCATTTTTAGTAAGGGTCAAAAGACTCAAAACCGTTTGACTCGTTCAATTGGTTTGGTTCTCTCCTTTTAGCTATATTTTATTTGACCCGTTTGAGATAAAACATAACTGACCATTCACAAGTTAACAGGTAGGAATTGCCACCTCTAACCATAACCATTTGTCAAAACTTACCAGGTTTCTCATACTGTTTTTCTGCCACTTTAGGGTGCGAGTCTGCATGAATTAAAGATTACATATGTAAGTTAGAATGGATAAACATATGTTAGTAGAATTAGTACAGGTAACTTTGGTGTGTCACTACTCACATGAATTGGTTTGGCCCTTTGTTGGGGTAGTTCCTGCGGCATAGTGTGAATTGATTCTATGTAACCTGGAGAAAAGTCCTACAAGAGGGGCGGTCCCAGATAGTGTAGGTTCGGTCTGCTCATAATTAGACCGATCATCCTCAAAATTATCGTTTTTGTCTGGCCCACCAACGAGCCCACCATGAACAATGTTTGGGTTAGCTTCTGGGCGGCGGTACCATGCATCAAACCCTTGTACACAGCCCACCACCGAGTGGAGTGCAGATACGGATGCAATGGATGCACCCCTGTGGTGCACATGAATTGGGTAGTTTTGACCATATCCGACTATATAACTCATTGACTTGGGATTTTTCCCCAACATATAATCAGCCTGCATAACACCCGACACCTATTTTGTTAACTACATGAACATATTGTTTACATATATTCAACTAACGTGGATATAATCTAGACATGCCTGTGATTTAGCAAACACAAGTAGTTCTTGAGGCTGAACACTGGCATCAGGACATCTTAGGACCGATTTAGCTGCCGACAGATAGTCTGAGTAGACGGCTAGTAGGAATGCAGCCGAGGCTGCATATTGCATGTTGTTCCACTCGTGTAAGTACAGTAAGCCACCTGCATTAAATGAAGTCAGTACAGTTGACTTTTAAGGTCAAACAAAGTCTTTTAGACAGTCAACAGACCAGGAGTCAAAGGCGCGTTGTAGCCAGCATTCTTTTGGTGGCAAGCGCATGCGAAGTAATCGGCTTTAGCTTGATACTGTTTCAGTGTGGCTGTGTATGCACCACCATCTCCATCGATCAACACCTTTGAAAGGAGAATCTGGACACCCGCGTATTTGTTATCCCATGAAAATTCCTTCACCGCCCAGCCAGTGCCACCCATGGAGGCGGCATTATCCACCACGTATTGTAAGTATGACTCGTCTTTGGTGGCTCGGAACAACCATGTTGCCGCCCACAACAGCTCATCCTATAAACCAAAACAAACCAGTTAGTTTTGCACCTAGAAAGAGTGCACAGTCTTGACCCGTTTACGTATAAATAAGTCATTCTGTACTGTGTGTTATCTCAAACGGGCCAAATTATTAAATAGTTAACATTATCCAATAAAATGGATGATAAAGAAAACAGGTAGACTTACTGAGTATCCAGATGAGGCATAAAACTCTTTTGCATTCGGGATTGAGTCCGTGAAAAGTCCCCTAAACCGATCAGCAAACCAGAAAAGCTGCAGTTTGTGAAAACAAACCCAATAGTTACATTAAAAAACCACAACAAAGTGATTCAAGAGCCATAAAAAAGATTCAAGTAACCGTTCCAGACCTGTTTAGCATGAACCAACAGCAAGTCAGAGTAAGAAGAGTTATATGGCCTAAATGCAATGGCTGCAGCAGCCATAGCAGCTGCAGTTTCACCCGCAAGGTCTGAACCCGGGTGCTCAGGGTCCAACTTATACGCGGTTCGTGGTGTGGTCATGTCTTCTGCCCTCTCCCAACAGTAGTGATCTGAGTCACCATCACCTACCTGCACCACAAGTTTGGAAAATGTTAAATTGTAGTTAACCTGCAACGGTTACATTATATAACTAATAAGTTTGTAACATTAAGTACCTGTGCCCAAAGGACATTGGGCTGTGAATGGGCCTTGATGAAGTAATCAGTACCCCATTTGATAGCATTCAAAACATGGCCCATTTGGTTAAGGTCCATCATACTTCTACTATACTCAATAGCTCCCCATGACAGCATTGTGACACTATAGGCCATTGGCAGCCCAAACTTCACATGATCACCAGCATCATAGTATCCTCCAACTAAGTTAACCTACATTGTCACAACCACCTCATCATGTCTCGTTACACAACCGCCAAAGCGCACCCGATCGATATATGCTAACAAGAAATGAGATATACTTACATGTTGTTGGTAACCATCATGGAGACCAGAATCACCACGCCATTTGACACGTTGGGTCACGGGTAACTTGCCTGACCGTTGCGCCTCGAAAAACAACAAGCTTTTGTCAATGGCTTCGCTGTAATCGAACGCGAATGATGCATCAATGATGGTTAATATTAAGATGAATGTGGTGACAACACGTCTTGAGTTCATCATCTTTGATGAATGGTGTTGGATTGAGGTGAAGAAGAATATGATGTGTGATATATATAGAGATGAATTATATATGCACAAATGTATGTATATCGAAGAAATGCAATGAAGATGGTAGTGTTCACGTTGATGATAAAGAATCCATGTTAGAGCTCCCCACGTTGTGTTTAGTGCTTCAAATTTATGATTGCCCTCTAAGTTTGACTTATATTTGAATAATTATTATATATGTTAAGTTTGTGATTTTGATTTATTTAGACTACGAAATTTATTTAAATATTTTTATGTCCCCCAACAAACTCTTTGACTTCTAAGCCTAAAGGCTAAAGTGATTTATAACTTGCCAGTAAATAACTTGTTAAAATTAAACTCGAGTGAATTTGGTTCGAAATTGTTTGGATAGTATGTATGTGTGTATATATATGTTAGGTTTCGTATGTGTTATAAATCTGTACTCGCAGAAATTTGTTAATTTTTTTATTTAGAAATAAATAAAATATTTCTAGTTTTTGTATGTATTATAAATCTGAACTTGTAAAAGTTTGTTAATTTTTTTTAATTTAGAAATAAGTCAAATTATTAAAACTTGAGAAAAAACGAGTTAACTCATCGAGCCAAGAGCTAAATCAAGTTGGATACGATTGTCTACTTAGTTAAATTCGTATTGTCATTTGCTTGAGTTTGAGTTAATATAACTAGAATTGTTGTTACCTTATTTATGAAATATGAATTACATATTGGTATTTACTTGATATATTTCTAAAACCCCAAATGGAAAACTAATGGTGTTTACATTATTTTGGGTTTGCATATCAATTTGATTTACATCTCTTAAAAAATGAACCAACATTTACACTACTATATAATCTCAATTTTCATTTAACACCTATATTATTTCTTTATAAAAAGTTAATGACGTTATATTATTGTTAATTGTATCACACAAATCCATCGTACTATTATACTTGTTTAGAAAGGTCGATGGATAACATAATATTTTTCTTACGTTGCACAATAAGTTTTATGTAATTAGAATGACTTAGAACACATATGATAAAAGTGCTCCAACAGAAACCGCTTATCTTCGTAAATCACATGTTCTAAGTTTGACTCTAGGCCTCTCTTTTTTATTATTTATTTATTTATTTCTTTTTAAAACTATTATTGATTTTACATTTTTAATCCTTTAACTTTACAATTATTTCAGTTTATCTTCTTTATACATAGATTATAACATATATCCGAAATAAAACATTCAATCTATGAAGCCAAAAACTGATAATTGATGAACTGATAATCGAAATTGAAGCACAACCACTAAACCAAATGCTACATCGATTTTATTATGAAAGGAATATAGTATGAAAACAAGAATGAAAAACCATTAACACTTGCTATATAACAACCATTAACCAACTCTAACAACATTATTTCTAAACTTCACACTTAACCCCAACGTAAAGAAACATCGACACATTCAGTCCCTGAGTTATTAATCAGACATAATAACTCAAGAAATAGTACTTTGAGCGTATGGCAAAATAAGTCCCTGAAGTATAATCCTATCTCTCTTACAATTGATAACTATTGTTGTCTTCACACATTAATTGTAAAGCGTTAACAATTAGTTTTCATATACAACATAAATCGTAGTATGTAGAGGAAAACAACTAATCTTTACACCCAATCTATCTATTTTTATTAATTTATTTATCATATATGTAAACATTAATAATTATAAATCTTAAAGTCCATCTGTGCTCAGTGTTGCATTGGGATGGTTTTGTATGTAATCCAATCGATCAGTTACTAAATGTGTTTATTTGCTTAAAATGTTTGAAAATCATATTTGCTTTAAAATACGTTCAAACGCGTTGATTCTTGATCACAGGATCAATTCTTTTAGAGTGTCTTAAAGATTAAGCACACTATGTACATGTAGGAGACATTTATAATGTTTTAGGTGAACACTCAGCTAATTCTTTAGCGTCTTGTTGTAGACGATTACATGCTAATAGTTCAAATGATCTAAGTGTTTATTCCTTTAATTTATAAGCTGCAGTAGCAACTCGTTTGATACACAGAATGTAACACATAAGTTTACAATTTGAAGTTGTCAAGATACTGGTTTCAAAACAAACATCTTGCAGCCATGCGAAGCTACCATAGCAGTCATGTTCCCTGCAGGTCTTTGCTTCCATTCCGTATGCTGCAATCAACACCAATGGAAAAAAACATATAACAATGACAACGGATATAATAGTAATTATGGTAAGGAAATAGAGACTTACAAGCCAAAGATCTCTGGTAACCACAGCAGTGTTTGGAGGAAGTCCTATATCATCCCAATGGGCAGTGATCTGAGTACTTGCGGGACCACGGTTCACCATTAGTACCACTACTCTGTAATTCGAAAGGGGTCCCGCCCAAACCTGCCAATGATCAAAATCAAGTGAAGTTTTCGTTAGAGGTGGCTAGCAGATGTGAGTTGGGTAACGGGTCAAAACATGTTAAGGTTTGGCATAGCTCTTTTTTAGCACATTCTTTTATAGATAATGCGTCGATTTTTACTTGGAAATAATATTATTACTAATAATCTAAAAATCTTTGTAGAAAACTTAAGGCGATTTTATGGATATAGACTTTTGGTGCTGGTCATCCCCTTGTAGGTAAATACTTTAGTTTGTCTTTATTTTGAGATAACACAACCCAAACCGACCCATAAGCAAAGAGGACGAGACTGCAACCAGTCTTTGATGCACAAGACACACATATGGTTAACCTGAAGATGGGTTCAGTGAAGTACCTCGAGATCGCCTTCGGATCTAACCTTTTTAGCCTGAACACCGAGTCTATCTGTGGAGATACAAGCATATGATCAAAGCAAAACGATTACAAGAGTCAACATTTGACTTTTTAAATCTCAAAATTGATGACAAATTAGCTTAGATTCTACATGCATATGAGTTGATTCTTACAAAATGCAGATTACTTCCATGACACTAAGTTTTTAGCAGTTAAACCCAAATAGTTATTTGGATTTTGCTGTTTTAAACCCGAATAGTTTGACTTTAAGTCAAAGAAGCGCACCTTGGTTTACAGCAATGACCTCCTTGTTTGCAAGAATATCAAGAGTATCTTTCGTGATAGTTCTAACATCACAACCAATAAGAAGAGGAGCCTGCAATGACTCAAGAGCATAAGTCTACAAAACTCACGCCTTTAACACACACATAATTAAGTGACAACGCGCTATAGTAACATACTTTTGAAATAGCCCATATGCTAAAATGGACAGTGTATTCATCTTTAGTCATCCCTCCATTTCCAACCTCAAGCATGTCCGGATCTGTGAGTACAAGAGTCTTAATTTCATCCAAAAATAGAAAATGATATTACAAAGACTGTTTTACGAATTTTGAGAAGAACAAACAAACCATTCCAACCACCAGGTCTTGCATAATCTGCATAATACTCATTCATGTCTGCTATATACATCATGCTGTACAAAAACAAGTATTAACTCAACATAAATGTACTTAGAAATACTACAAACAACACGAAGCGTGCATATGAGATTACCTACTCCACGTATCGCTAATGTCATTTGTAGTCCTCCAACTATTTCCCACCTTAGAACCCCAAAGAGCAGGATGCATGTCTCCCCTATCACATGATTTTATAACCGAAAAATGAAGTTTTAACAACATGTAACATCAAGTATAATTCTACAAATGGTTGAAAAGGTGATTTCACCATTCACACAGTGAGAAAAAGATAGGACGGCCTGTATTCATGAGAGCTCTAGTCATTATTGGGTACCTGCATCAGTTAAAACAGAACAAAATGTTATTAGAACATATAAAAAACTAAGTTCAAGATGTTAGAACATTGAAGTCATGGTGAATTACCGAACAATTGGTTTTATCCCTTCATTATTACAGTTATCGTACTTCAAGTAGTCGATACCCTATACAAGAAGGGGTTAATGGTTTGTACAAAAGCAGTCTAACTCAACAAATATGTACATTTCTATCCAACTTTATGTTTGACCTCAAAAGTCAAAGTGCCAAAGTGTTCCTATCAGAAACAACTAAAATCATACCCAAGAAGCGTATGTTTGGGCATCTTGTTCCTCGTGACCAAGTGAACCAGGCATCGTCTTGCTACATGTCATGGTACTGCAAAAACAGAGGTAAGAAAGTTACCATTTATATGCTGCTCATATGATGGAAGTGAATACACTCATCACATATTTTTTTTGAGAAATAATTGTCATAAAATATCATAAATGGTCTCAAACTTACAAAAGCAGGACACAGTTTCTATTTTTAAGAAAAGTCAAAAAAAAAAAAATAACTATAAACAAATGATGGATCATTCTGTAGAATTAAATGTTTTTAGTCTCAAAGACAGTAAAACTTGCAAATAACTGAAAATCTTACCCTGAATCGCCATATATACCGAGCTTAAGACCCTTGTTATGGACATAGTCAGCAAGAGCCTTAATGCCAGAAGGGAAAGTTGATTTCTTAGCCACAAGGTTACCCTGAAATCATATACACGTTTAGAATACACACGCTATAAACCAGATTCTGTAGACACACACACCTTTTGATCGCGAGTTTTTTCAGCCCAACAATCATCTACAATGAGACACAGGATATAAATTTCAAGTTAGATTTTAGTTCAAAGTGGAAATGCAACAACAATATGACGGTGAATGGTTATGATTTGTGAGGCTACATTACCTATGTTTACATACTTGTATCCAAGCTTAGCAAGACCAGTAGAAATAAGTGCATCAGCTATAAAACATATAAAAGTTATTAATTAGAGAATAAAACAAGTATTATTTGGAATGATTAGGATGTGGGATAAACTCTTTTATGCATCAATTTGCTCACCAGTTTCTCTGATCACTGTCTCATTGATGTTGCAGCTGAAGTGATTCCAACTGTTCCACCTGAAGCAAATTCATGAACTATTAGATGATTTAGATAATTAGATCTACACTTATATAGTCTTTGGGCTTGTGATAAGGAAACCTGGACTTAAAAGGGCCAAGTAAATTTGATTGAGTAAGCTCGCTAAAAGCTTATAAGTTTTCTATTATTGCCTTATTGGGCTAATCTTCGGTGGGTAAGGTGCTGTCATCTCAACTGATTATTATTAAATGATAAATCACTATCAACTTCAGATTATTAAGAGGGTATTTGGTAACTTTTGAATAATTAAGTACTGAATCAATAAGAGGTTTGAACCATTAAGTGCTGAACCATTAAAAACTAGTATATCGTTTAACTATCTAAAGCAAATGTATGACCAATTCAGATAATATGTCTTAACCATTCAGCATTAGACCTCTTAACCATTCAGCATTAGACCTCTTAACCATTCAGCATCAATATAATGCTTAACCATTCAGAGGTAAATGTTTTAACCATTCAGACATATGCTCGCGAAACAAATAGTCTGAACCATTAAATGTTGAATCATTCAGACATATGAACCATTAAGAAGTTGAATAAAAGGTTACCAAACATACCCTAAAATGAACTATAGAACAACCGGTAAGCTTGTTATTTTGTAACATTAAGTTCATGGGTTCATGGTCTTAAAATGTATTAATAAAATTTGAGGCTTAACTTCCTTAATAAAAGATTAACAATTTTTATATCTCTTCATACTTATATATCACAATTAAACATTCAGTTCCATCGTAAACTACACGAGGTAATAATTCCTCATAAGCCCAATCTCGTATTGTTTGTTATTTAACTACTAATAACCTTATTTACATATCAATACAATCATCTTTATTAATGATTTTGAAATAATAAACTTTTTTTATGTATTTTTTATAAAAATAACTTTGTTATATATATATATATATATATATATATATATATATACAAAGAACGAGTCGCTAAGCTCGCTAGCCTAATCAAACCGATCAAGGTTTGATCTCATTTAAGCTACACTTGATTCAAACCTTGAACGACCCCGATCAAGTAGTTATCGATTTCTTATGATATGCAATCATCATGTCGTATAATAATCCTTTGTTTGAACACTTGATCGACAATTAGAAACACAAAAGTATGATCATAAAGTGATCAACTATAAAGTAATGGGAGATGATACGAACCCCATGGGAGGAGTATCAGCAAGGCCATTAGCAAGAAGATTACGTCTCTCCAGTAAACTACTCTTCCTCTTATTATCACCATCATCTCCTCCGGCAGCTGACGTCACTACCACCATCATC
>BJCM01273649.1:0-13480 GCA_018326385.1 Flaveria bidentis | reverse complement strand
AGAATACAGCTCACCCCCGAACCCAATCTGCCATTTTCGACCTCCAAGCTCTTCCAAACCTCTTCCAAGCCCAAATCAACCATCCTAAACCTTAGGAATGTATACCACAAGACCATTCAAGCACACATAAGCTCAAAAGCAAGACCCAAACGAATCATACACATACACACACATACACAAACGAGTCAAACTCACACACACACTTCAAACACGATTTTCAGATGTGTTCCAGCCCCAAAATCATTCAAAAACGTGTAAAAGAGGGGTCTTAGAACTCACACAAATGACAACAACGAGGAGAGCTTCGATTAGACTCGCTACACTTTGATTTCCATGCTCGAATCCACACGAACCAAGCTCGAAACCCCTTTTTCTCCCTTTTCTCCTTTTGTTCTCTCTTTTGGCTGATTTTGTGGGTGTGGGGAGAGGGTGAGGGCTGCCCTCTCCCTTTAAATACCTCCACTCACCCAACTTTCTCTCGTTGACAAGATTGGTCCCTTGACTTTGGACTTTATTTCTTTTTCTCTTTCTGTCGGCTTCAAAAATAAATAGTCGGGTGTTACCCAATGAGGGGTTGTTAGCTCAACAGTGTGCGGATTAAATACCCCATGAGGATGCACACATGGGTTCAATCTTTGTGATTGACCATATGTATGGGGTCCTTGTCGCTTAACCCTAGATGAATTGCTTGGTGCTCTAGAGGGGGGGTTAAGCACATGACAGGACCTAGATGGAAATGAAAGATAATAAATGTACGAAACGTACGATGATAAAGATAATAAATATTATCTATGTGTACGTACGATATGTGATCACATTTTAAAACCTATTATGATTGAAAGAAAGTAAAGAATAGTTTTAAAAGGAAGTAAAGTACATTTTATATTAAAACTAGAACTCACTAAGCAACGTTGACTTTTTATGCATTTTTCCAGTTGGCAGGTGAGCATTTTTGAGGGTGGCGCGGGGCCGCTACTTGGCATTTTGGATGGCATTCTTTTGTTAACGTTTTTGCATTGTAATGCGAACAAAGAAAATTGTGTAACGAATGTTGTATTATTTTGCAAAAGCAGTTATAATGAAAATGTTGTTCTTAATGTTTCCGCTACAATGTTTATTTCATGTTAATGTAATTACATGTTTTATGAGCAATGATTGGCCAGGTGCAAGCATCCTGGGAATGGGGCCTTACAATTTAGTTAAGCTTTTTTAAATAATTGATGTTCCAATCTTTAATTGCAAGATTATCACTAAAACACAAGTAAAACGTATTTAAGAACTCGTGCTAACTTGATTTGATTTCTTTTTAATCAATCACACATTATGTTTCTCATTTAATGTCTGATTAGTTTTGTTTCCACTATAATTTTATTCTCTCTTCTTCTCTAGTGAGATACAAGTACTTTATACTTGATGATCAAAAGATGATCAAAAGATGATTTCAGGGATCGATATTTGCTATTTACATTAATTAAATGGATTTTTGAGGCAATAATGTTTAAAGTTGGTTGTGAATTGTTATGGATAAGTTTTGGGCAGAAGTGGATTAATTTTAAGGGTCATTTGTGCGGTGTCTTGTTTAGTTTTGGTTTCGATTAAACAATAGATCCTATGTTCAATGTGTGATCGATTAATGTGATTCCAATGAAAATTATAATTACATTTGATTTTATTGGTTTGAGAGTGTGTTTAGAAGGCTTGAGAATCAAAATTCCATTGCATTTAAGGTTGTTACCAAATGCAAAAGCAATCCATGCGAAAACTAGTGTCGTTTAATGTTTGTTTGTAACTCGTTCATTTCCCATGTATATAGTTAAGATTATTTAAATAATTGATGTTCCGATCTTTAGTTTCACGATTATCATTAAAACACAAGTAAAACGTATTGAAGAGCTCGAGTTAACTTGATTTGATTTATTTTTAATCAATAACACCATCTGTTTCACATTTGACGTCTGATTAGTTTTCTTTCCATATAATTTTATTCTCTCTTCTTCTCCAGTGAGATACAAGTACTTTTTACTGGTCATTTGCACCTGGTTTCATTCCCTTGATGATCAAAAGAGGATTTCATGGATCGATACTTGCCATTTAGATTAATTAAATGGACTTTTGAGGCAATAATGTTTAAAGTTGGTTGTGAAGTGTTATGGATAAGTTTTGGGCAAAAGAGGATTGATTTTAAGGGTCATTCGTGTGATGTCTTGTTTAGTTTTGGTTTCGATTAAACAATAGATCCTATGTTCCATGTGTAATCGATTAATGTGATTCCAATGAACATTATAATTACATTTGATTTGATTGGTTTGAGAGTGTGTTTAGAAGGCTTGAGAATTAAAATTCCATTGCATTTAAGGTTGTTACCAAAAGCAAAAGCAATCCTTGCGAAAACTAGTGTCGTTTAATGTTTGTTTGTAACTTGTTCATTTCCCATGTATATAGTTAAGATTATTTAAATAATTGATGTTCCAATCTTTAGTTGCACGATTATCATTAAAACACAAGTAAAACGTATTTAAGAGTTTGAGTTAACTTGATTTGATTTCTTTTTAATCAATCACACATTCTGTTTCACATTTGACGTCTCATTAGTTTTCTTTCCACTATAATTTTATTCTCTCTTCTTCTCTAGTGAGATACAAGTACTTTTTGCTGGTCATTTGCACCTAGTTTCATTCCCTTGATGATCAAAAGAGGATTTCATGGATCGATACTTGCCATTTAGATTAATTAAATAAACTTTTAAGGCAATAATGTTTAAAGTTGGTTGTGAAGTGTTATGGATAAGTTTTTGGCAGAAGGGGATTGATTTTAAAGGTCATTCGTGTTGTGTCTTGTTTAGTTTTATTTCGATTAAACAATAGATCCTATTTTCCATGTGTGATCGATTAATGTGATTCCAATGAACATTATAATTACATTTGATTTTATTGGTTCGAGAGTGTGTTTAGAAGGCTTGAGAATCAAAAATCCAAAGCATTTAAGGTTGTTACCAAAAGCAAAAGCAATCCTTGCGAAAATTAGTGTCGTTTATTGTTTGTTTCTAACTTGTTCATTTCCCATGTATATTGTTAAGCTTTTTTAAATAATTGACGCTCCAATCTTTAGTTGCACGATTATGATTGAAACACAAGTAAATCTTAGTTAAGTTTTCGTGTTAACTTGAATTGATTTCTATTTTATCAATCACACATTATGTTTCTCGTTTGACGTCTGATTAGTTTTGTTTCCACTATACTTTTATTCTTTCTTCTTCTCTTGTGAGATACAAGTACTTTTTACTAGTCACTTGCACCTCGTTTCATTCCCTTGATGATCAAAAGAGGATTTCATGGATCGATAGTTGCCATTTACATTAATTAAATGGATTTTTGAGGCAATAATGTTTAAAGTTGGTTGTGAAGTGTTATGGATAAGTTTTGGGCAGAAGTTGATTGATTTAAAGGGTCATTCGTGTGGTGTCTTGTTTAGTTTTGGTTTCGATTAAACAATAGATCCTATGTTCCATGTGTGATCAATTAATGTGATTCCAATAATTATTATAATTACATTTGATTTGATTGGTTCGAGATTGTGTTTAGAAGGCTTGAGAATCAAAATTCCATTGCATTTAAGGTTGTTACAAAAAGCAAAAGCAATCCTTGCAAAAACTAGTGTCGTTAAATATTTGTTTCTAACTTGTTCATTTCCCAAGGATATAGTTAAGCTTTTTTAAAAAATTGACGTTCCAATCTTTAGTTGCACGATTATGATTGAAACACAAGTAAATCTTATTTAAGTGCTCGTGTTAACTTGATTTGATTTCTAATTTATCAATCACACATTACGTTTCTCGTTTGACGTCTGATTAGTTTTGTTTCCACTATAATTTTATTCTTTCTTCTTCTCTAGTGAGATACAAGTACTTTTTACTCGTCACTTGCACCTCGTTTCATTCCCTTGATGATCAAAAGAGGATTTCATGGATCGATAGTTGCCATTTATATTAATTAAATGGATTTTTGAGGCAATAATGTTTAAAGTTGGTTGTGAAGTGTTATGGATAAGTTTTGGCCAGAAGTGGATTGATTTCAAGTGTCATTCGTGTGGTGTCTTGTTTAGTTTTGGTTTCGATTAAACAATAGATCCTATGTTCCATGTGTGATCGATTAATGTGATTCCAATGAACATTATAATTATATTTGATTTGATTAGTTCGAGAGTGTGTTTAGAAGGATTAAGAATCAAAATTCCATTGCATTTAATGTTTTTACCAAAAGCAAAAGCAATACTTGCAAAAACTAGTGTCGTTTAATGTTTGTTTCTAACTTGTTCATTTCCCATGTATATAGTTAAGCTTTTTAAAAAAATTGACGGTCCAATCTTTAGTTGCACGATTATGATTGAAACACAAGTAAATCTTATTTAAGTGCTCGTGTTAACTTGATTTGATTTCTTTTTATCAATCACACATTCTGTTTCTTGTTTGACGTCTGATTAGTTTTGTTTTCACTATAATTTTTTTCTCTCTTCTTCTCTAGTGATATACAAGTACTTTTTACTGTTATTTGCACTTCTTTTTATTCCCTTGATGATCAAAAGAGGATTTCATGGATCGATAGTTTCCATTTAGATTAATTAAATGGATTTTTGAGGCAATAATGTTTAAAGTTGGTTGTGAAGTGTTATGGATAAGTTTTGGGCAGAAGTGGATTGATTTTAAGGGTCATTCATGTGGTGTCTTGTTTAATTTTTGTTTCGATTAAACAATAGATCCTATGGTCCATGTATGACCGACTAATGTGATTCCAATGAACATTATAATCACATTTGTTTTAATTGGTTCGAGGGTGTGTTTAGAAGGCAAGAGAATCGAAACTTCAATGCATTTAAGGTTGTTACCAAAAGCAAAAGCAATCCATGCGAGAACTCGTGTCATTTAATGTTTGTTTGTTACTTGTTCATATCCCATGTTTATAGTTAAGCTTTTTTAAATAATTGATGCTCAAATCTTTAGTTGCACGATTATGATTGAAACACAAATAAATCTTATTAAGTACTCGTATTAACTTGATTTGATTTCTATTTTATCAATAACACATTATGTTTCTCGTTTGACGTCTGATTAGATTTATTTCCACTATAATTTTATTCCCCTAGTGAGATACGAGTATTTTATGGATCGATAGTTGCCATTTACATTAACTAAATGGATTTTTTAGGCAATATTGTTTAAAGTTGGTTGTGAAGTGTTATGGATAAGGTTCGGGCAGAAGTGGATTGATTTTAAGGGTCATTCGTGTGGTGTCTTGTTTAGTTTTGGTTTCGATTAAATAATAGATCCTATGTTCCATGTGTGATCGATTAATGTGATTCTAATGAACATTATAATTACATTTGATTTGATTGGTTCGAGAGTGTGTTTAGAAGGCTTGAGAATCAAAATTCCATTGCATTTAAGGTGTTACCGGAAGCAAAAGCAATCCTTGTTAAAACTAGTGTCGTTTAATGTTTGTTTGTAACTTGTTCATTTCCCATGTATATAGTTAAGATTATTTAAATAATTGATGTTCCAATCTTAAGTTGCACGATTGTTATTAAAACACAAGTAAAACGTATTTAAGAGCTCGTGTTAACTTGATTTGATTTATTTTTAATCAATCACACATTACGATTTTCGTTTGACGTCTGATTAGATTTTTTCCACTATAAATTATTCTCTCTTCTTCTCTAGTGAGATACAAGTACTTTGTACTTGTCACTTGCACCTCGTTTCATTCCCTTGATGATCAAAAGAGGATTTCATGGATTGATAGTTGCCATTTACGTTAATTAAATGGATTTTTGAGGCAATAATGTTTAAAGTTGTTTGTGAAGTGTTATGGATAAGTTTTGGGCATAAGTGGATTTAATTTAAGGCTCATTCGTGTGGTGTCTTGTTTAGTTTTGGTTTCGATTAAAAAATAGATCCTATGTTCCATGTGTGATCGATTAATGTGATTCCAATGAACATTATAATTACATTTGATTTGATTGGTTCAAGAGTGTGTTTAGATGGCTTGAGAATCAAAATTCCATTGCATTTAAGGTTGTTACCATAAACAAAAGCAATCCTTGCAAGAACTAGTGTCGTTAAATGTTTGTTTGTAACTTGTTCATTTTCAATGTATTTAGTTAAGCTTTTTTAAATAATTGATGTTACAATCTTTAGTTGCACGATTATCATTAAAACACATGTAAAACGTATTTAAGAGCTCTGTTAACTTGATTTGATTTCTTTTTAATCAATCACACATTATGTTTCTCTGACGTCTGATTAGTTTTGTTTCCACTATAATTTTATTCTCTCTTATTCTCTAGTGAGATACAAGTACTTTTTACTAGTCATTTGCACCTCGTTTCATTCCCTTGATGATTAAAAGAGGATTTCATTGATCGATACTTGCCATTTAGATTAATTAAATGGATTTTTGAGGCATTAATGTTTAAAGTTGGTTGTGAAGTGCTATGGATAAGTTTTGGGCAGAAGTGGATTGATTTGAAGGGTTATTCGTGTGGTGTCTTGTTTAGTTTTGGTTTCGATTTAACAATATGTTCCATGTGTGATCGATTAATGTGATTCCAATGAACATTATAATCACATTTGATTTGATTGGTTCGAGAGTGTGTTTAGAAGGCTTGAAAATCAAAATTCCATTGCATTTAAGGTTGTTACCAAAAGCAAAAGCAATCCTTGCAAAATCTAGTGTCGTTTAATGTTTGTTTGTAACTTGTTTATTTCCCATGTATTTATGTAACACCCGGTTATATTTTTTTAAAGTCAAAGGAAAAAGAATAAAGTGAAGAATAAAAAAAGAAAAGATATTTTACACAAGTTGAGGGGTAAAAGTGTCAAAAGGACAAAAAGGTTTAAAAGTGGGTGTAAAGTGGGCATGGCAGCCCACTCTACTCTTACAACATTCAGATTTGCGATTTTTTTGAGAGAGAGGAAGAAAAGAGCAGAGCTCTCGGTTGGGAAGAAGAACAAGCTAAAAATTCAAATTCAAGGTAAGAATTCATGGTTTTTAAGTGTTCTTAACTGGACTTTCCTTGGTTGTATGCTTATGTGTGTTTGTATGTTCGGTTGTGTGTGTTTTTAGTGGGTTTTTAGGCTGTTGAACACAATTACAGGAGAGTTTGGAAGAAGCCATACTCAAGAGGCTGTTAAGGGGAGTTCTATGACCCATCTTTTATATGTTTTAACTGATTTTAGGTTTGAAAATGTATGACATTATGTTTTCATAGAACTGGGTTTTATACCCGTATGATTTGCTATGTGTATGTTGTTGTTATGATGTGATGTTGGGCTATGTTCATGCTTGATGCTGTTATAGTTATGATTCTAAGGCTTAGAATGCAAGAAGTAAGCTTAGAACATGAAAGATGAGATTTGGGAATTTAATCTGATGAATAGTGTGCCCTAAGTTGCTTATACGCCCAAGTAGTAGTTCATACACCTATGTTAGAAAACTGCTTAAGTGTTGACAAATGCGGATGGAAAGTCAGTGCGGATGGAAAGTCAATGTGGATAGAAAGTCAATGTGTATGGAAAGTCAATGCGGATGGAAAGTCAATGCGGATGGGAAGTCAATGCGGATGAACAGTTAATATGGATGAGCATTGACTAAGTATGGGAAATGCGGATGAGTATTGGGGAAATGTGGATGAGTAAAGTCAATGCGGATGAACAAATGCGGATGAACAAATGCGGATGAACAAATGCGAATGAACAAAAAGGGAAATGAGGATGAACACTTAGAATATTTTCTGACATTTTGGGTAAGAAGTGAAATGTAGGCTTTGACTTAGGAGGTTCCCGAGGGGCTATGTAAGTTGAACTTTTGAGGTCATAGGTGTTACGTTGAATGTTAATGAATGAAATGAAAAGTATTATGTAACGTAAAGTGGAAGATAATGAAAAGAGGAACAAAATGAAAGAATGCATGCATTAATGAATGAACGAATGAAAGAAAGGCTTGCAAGCAAATGTATGGAGGTTCACACTCAATGAGGAGTGTTAGATCAACTGTGTGCGGGTTAGCTACCCCATGAGGATGCACACTGGGCTTAATCCATGTGATTAAGCAAATGTATGGACGTTCACACCCAATGAGGGGTTATCAGCTCAAGTGTGTGCGGGTTAAATACCCCATGAGGATGCACACAAGGGTTCAATCTTTGTGATTGACCATATGTATGGGGTCTTTGTCGCTTAACCTAGATGAATTGCTTGATGCTCTAGAGGGGGGTTAAGCACATGACAGGACCTAGATTGAAATGAAAGATAATGAATGTACGAAACGAACGATGATGAAGATAATAAATATTATCTATGTGTACGTACGATGTGTGATCACATTTTAAAACCTATTATGATTGAATGAAAGTAAAGAACGATTTTAAAAGGAAGTAAAGTATGTTTTATATTAAAACTAGAACTCACTCAGCAACACTGCCTTTTTATGCATTTTTCCAATTGGCAGGTGAGCATTGCTGAGGATGGCGCGGGGCAGCTACTTGGCATTTTGGATGGCATTCTTTTGTTAACGTTTTTGCATTGTAATGCGAACAAAGGAAATTTGTAACGAATGTTGTATTATTTTGCAAAAGCAGTTATAATGAAAATGTTGTTTTTAATGTTTCCGCTGCAACATTTATTTCAAGTTAATGTAATTACATGTTTTATGAGCAATGATTAGCCAGCTGTAAGCGTCCTGGGAATGGGGCCTTACAAGTTGGTATCAGAGCCAAAATTTAAGTGAAACGGGTAAATTCTCAAAATAAACCTTAACTTAAACTGAAAATGGGATGGAAAGGGAAGGGATGCCAGTCCGAGTAGCTGCATGCCATTAGGTATTTTCCTAATGTTAACCGGTATTATGTGCACATGTGATGTGGTTTATGTGCTGCTTGTAGATTTCGATACTGATGTAGTCTGGATAAGTAATGCTTGGAGTATGAAGAGTAAAGTAAGTGGCTAATCACAACTGGCCACTGTAATTAGAGATTTACTATACTTGACATAAACTGAGTTGT
Organism: Flaveria bidentis; assembly: GCA_018326385.1. NCBI lineage: Eukaryota > Viridiplantae > Streptophyta > Magnoliopsida > Asterales > Asteraceae > Flaveria > Flaveria bidentis. The sequence continues at coordinate 4,426 of BJCM01273649.1, read as the reverse complement.
TCACTTGAATGACCGTGTTGGAGTTTAAATCTTTCAGTGTGTGTTGAGGATGGCCGGTGGTAGATCATCTAAAGCTTCACGTGGTGGAGGTCGTGGTACTGAACCATAGACTACGAGAGGAAGGCCTAGAGCCGAAAAGGTGGTTCATGAAGAACCTGAGATCCCTCATCTGGAGGGCGGTGATGAGAGTGCTAACTTGAGAGCCTTAGTAAAGGAGGCTGTTGTGGAAGAAGTTCATCAGGTCATGCAGACAATCTTACCGTCTATGGTGACCGAAGTTATTAAGGCTGTGAGGGAAGGAGAAAGGAAAGAAAGAAGTAGACCTACGGGCGAAAGAAGACAACTCGAGACTGAGACGGTTCTATCTGATGACGAAGAAGAAGGAGGAAGAAGAGCTTACGCCAGAGGCGGCACGAGGCTGTAACTACGGGGCATTTCAAAGGTGCAAGCCCCCTACTTTTGATGGTAATGGCACTATTGGTGCTGCTCATCGATGGGTGAGAGAAATGGAAGCTGTTCTGAATATCAGCGAGTGCCGAGAAGACCAGAAAGTGAAATTTGTTGCCCACTCGTTCGTGGACTTGGCTTTGTGTTGGTGGGACAATATAGTCCAAGCCGAGGGTAGTCAGGAAATTGGGAGGATGAGATGGTCTGAACTGAAGAAGTTGGTGATTGAGGAGTTATGTCATCATAGGGAAATGGAAAAGGTGGAAAGGGAATTCCTGCAGCTAGAGGCGGGAACCATGACACATCAACAATACAACACTAAATTCAACGAAATGGCACAGCTAGTGCCAGATCAGGTGACGCCTCTATCACGAAAGATTAAGAGGTACATTCAAGGCTTGCCAGTGGATATTCGTAGGCATATTATCGTTGCCCGACCAAGCATGTTTAGGTCGGCAGTTGATTTGGCAGGAAGGTTGTATGACGAACGAGAGGTGGTGGTGGCTGAGGTGAGCAAGAAGGGTGGTGGCGACCAGAATTGGAATGGGAAAAGGTTCGGTCGGGGTGGTGCCCTAGCAAGTAACAAGAAGGCACGGGTGGATGATCGTCGTGTGGTCACGCGTTGTACGGGATCGAAGAGGTGTGGCAAATGCGGGAAGGAGCATTCGGGAGAATGCAAATGGGGATCAAACATCTGCTTTAAGTGTGGGAAGCCTGGTCATATGACTAGAGATTGTGGGGTTATAAGGTGTTTCAACTGTGGGGAAAGTGGTCACATGAGTAGAGATTGTAAGGAGCCGAGGGCTGAGGGTTCTGGGGTGAAGAAGACTGGAGGTGAAGGACCGAGGACGAGCTCCAGAGCGTTTATGATGACGCAGGAGGAGGCTAGGACGGACCCTGATGTTGTGTCAGGTATGTTTCTAGTGAACCAAACTTTAGCCTCTGTGTTATTTGATTCTGGTGCTAGTAAAAGTTTTATCTCTGCTGCATTCTGTGTTAAATTTGCTTGTTAGTAGTAAAAATATTGATACGCCATTTGATGTAGAAACTGCCATAAGTAAGTCTACTAGGAATTCTGAGGTGATAGAAGGATGTGATGTGGAATTAGAAGGTCATAAGTTTCCGGTTAGACCATCCGTGATGACCATAGGTGGTTTCAATGTGGTTCTTAGGATGGATTGGCTAGCGGACTACGAGGCGAACACTGTGTGTCGCAAGAAAATGATTCATTTGACGGCGCCTGACGGGAATTCGGTGACGGTTTATGGTGATCGAGTCACGACAATTCCGAAAGTGATTTCAATGGCGGTGGCGGGAAAGTGTATGAGGCGTGGATGTAGCGCCTACTTGGCTTATGTAAAGGATGTGGATACACCAACACCACAGCTATCTAATGTCCCGGTTGTGTGTGACTTTCCAGACGTGTTTCCCGAAGACTTACCAGGAGTGCCACCTGACCGAGAGATCGAATTTCAAATTGACTTGATACTAGGTGCCCAACCTGTTGGTAAGGCACCGTATCGGTTGGCTCCGACTGAGATGAAGGAGTTGATGGAGCAATTGTAGGAGTTGCTCGACAAGGGGTTCACTCGAACAAGTATCTCTCCTTGGGGTGCTCCGGTCCTGTTCGTGAAAAAGAAAGACGGTAGTATAAGGATGTGTATAGACTACCGTGAGCTGAATAAGTTGACGATAAAGAACCGATACTCCTTACCGAGAATTGATGATTTGTTTGATCAGCTTCAAGGTGCTAGTTGGTTCTCAAGGATAGACCTTCGATCGGGCTACCATCAGTTAAAGGAGAAAGAGCAGGATGCCCCTAAAACAGCTTTTCGCATGCGTTATGGTCACTACGAGTTCCTCGTTATGTCATTTGGTTTGACCAATGCACCAGCTGCTTTAATGGACTTGATGAATCGAGTGTGTCGGGAGATGTTGGATAAATCAGTGATTGTTTTTATCGATGATATCCTGATTTTTTCCAAGAGTGAAAAGGAGCATGCCGGTCACATTCGAGAGGTGATGGAGACGTTGAGAAGGGAGAAGTTGTATGCTAAATTCTCCAAGTGCGCATTCTGGTTGTGCCGGTGTCTATTGTGTCTGATCGTGACACCCGGTTTACATCAAAATTTTCAAAGAAATTCCATGATGCAATGGGGACGAGGTTGCATATTTGCACGGCTTATCATCCTCAGACAGATGGTTAGTCAGAAATGACCATTCAGACGCTGTAGGATATGCTTTGTGCATGTGTTACGATTTTGGAGGAAGTTGGGATGACCACTTACCGTTAGCTAAATTCTCATATAACAACGGTTATCATGCCAGCATTGGCATGCCCCATTATGAGATGCTATACGATAGAAGATGCATGGCACCCGTCTGTTGGGGTGATATTGGTCAGAATGAGTTAGGAAGCATCGAGGTGATCGAGGCTATGACTGAGAAGCTCGAAAGGATCAAGGCCTTCATGAAGACAGCCAAAGATAGACAAAAGTCGTATGCCGATAAACGATCTAGACCGATTGAGTTCCAGGTGGGTGATAGGGTTATGTTGAAAGTCTCACCTTGGAAGGGTATCATTTGGTTCCGAAAGCGGGGCAAGTTGAGACCGAGATACATAGGGCCTTTCCGAATCATTGCTAGAGTAGGAGAGGTGGCCTATAGATTAGAGTCACCAAATGAGTTAAGTAGAATTCATCTGACATTCCATGTATCTCATTTGAGAAAGTGTCTAGCAGATGAGGATATGATTCTTCCACTGGAGGATATCGAAGTAGATGAGCGGCTCAATTACGTGTAACAACTAGTGGCGATCATTGATCGAAAAGAGAAGAGGCTGATGAATAAAGTGGTTCCTCTTGTGCATGTACAATGGAAGCATAGGAAGGGATCCGAGTCTACATGGGAGACTGAATAAGAGATGAGGCAGCATTACCCACAATTGTTTGAGGAATAACAGGTTTCGGGGACGAAACCTATATAAGGGGGTGGACTTGTAACACCCGTTTATATTTTTTTACAGTCAAAGAAAGAGGAATAAAATGAAGAAAAAAGAAAGAAAAGATATTTTACACCAGTTGAGGGGTAAAAAGTGTCAAAAGGACAAGAAGGTTTGAAAGTAGGTGTAATGTGGGCATGGCAGCCCACTCTACTCTTATAACATTCAGATCTGCGATTATTTTGAGAGAGAGGAAGAAAAGAGCAGAGCTCTCGGTTGGGAAGAAGAACAAGCTGAAAATTCGAATTCAAGGTAAGAATTCATGGTTTTTAAGTGTTCTGAGCTGGCCTTGCCTCAATTGTATGCTTATGTGTGTTTGTATGTTCGGTTGTGTGTGTTTTTAGTGGGCTTCTAGGCGGTTGAACTCAATTACAGGCGAGTTTGGAAGAAGCCATAGTCAAGAGGCTACTAAGGTGAGTTCTAGGACCCCTCTTTTACATGTTTTAACTTTTGGGGCTGGAAATGCATGACATTATGTTTTTATAGAACTGGGTTTTATACCCGTATGATTTGCTATGTGTATGTTGCTGTTATGATGTGATGTTGGGCTATGTTCATGCTTGATGATGTTATAGTTGTGTTTCTAGGGCTTAGAATGCAAGAAGTAAGCTTAGAACATGAAAGATGAGATTTGAGAATTTAATCTGATGAATAGTGTGCCCTAGGCGCTGCTCATACGCCCAAGCAGTAGTTCATACGCCTAAGTTAGAAAACTGCTTAAGTGTTGACAAATGCGGATGGAAAGTCAATGCAGATGGAAAGTCAATGTGGATGGAAAGTCAATGCGGATGGAAAGTCAATGTGGATGGGAAGTCAATGCGGATGAACAGTTAATGCGGATGAGCATTGATTAAGTATGGGAAATGCGGATGAGTATTGGGGGAAATGCGGATGAGCATTGACTAAGTATGGGAAATGCGGATGAGTATTGGGGAAATGCGGATGAGTAAAGTCAATGCGGATGAACAAAAGGGGAAA
>BJCM01273645.1:0-14774 GCA_018326385.1 Flaveria bidentis | reverse complement strand
TCAATTGTAGATTGAATCTAAACGTTAAGAACGATTGGTAATCGATCTAGTGCGATCTATGAACTTGGAGCAGGTTCTTAGAAGTCTCTGGATGGCTAGGGTACAATTTAGTACGTAGGTATTCGAAGTGTTGCGTTTTTCCACGATTTAAGTGGTATTTAAAGGTTAGGGTCCCTCATTCGTGCTACTGAACCATTAGCATGGTTCAGTCGTGCGATTGAGTCATGCGGTTGATCCATTCGTACAACTGAGTGTTCAGTCGTGCGACTGAGTCAACTCATGTTACAATCATGCGACTGATCCGGTCTTCTGGTTCAGTCGTGCGACTAGTTCATTAGGATGAAGTTGTTCATGCGTATGGTCCATTAGCATGGGCCATTCGCATGAGAACTTCATATGACTAAGTTTGAATATATTTCTCAATTATTACATTACTAAGATTAATTCAAGCAACCACAAACCTATATAATTGGTTCAATATGTGTTAATAAATAATAAACATTCATACAATGAAACATTAAACATTAAGATCATTCATCACATAATCTATTTCATTCAACTCATATTTCATTTACATTCACATAATCTGTTTCATTCAACATATTCAGCTTCACAAGTTGACAACACAACTGATGTCTGTTTCTTACACTGCCACGTGACTAATCTTCTCCCAAAGAATTGACAACCTGCTGATGTAATTTGTAGTTCATCTTGCAGCCGCCATAATCCGAATCACTGTACGCGGTAAGCTCAAAATCATTGTCATGAGGATACCACAACCCAAGTGTTGGTGTACCCTCCAGATAACAAAATATCCTCTTGACCCTTATAAGATGGTTAACTTTTGGTTTTGCCTGATATCTTGAACAAAGACATGTCGCATACATGATATCAGGTCTTGGTTAACTTCATCTCTCCCATGGCACTCATTTCAAATTCTGCCTTCTTTACTTCTTCAAATTCTTTACATAAGTCTTTGTTTTTGTAACCAAAGATTATGTCATCAACATAAATTTGAACAAGTAGTAGATCACCATCCTTTTCTTTGATGAACAGTGTACAGTCAATTACACCTCTGCGAAATCCATGTTTCACAAGATGAGTTGAGAGTTTTTCATACCATGCTCTCGGGGCATGGTGAAGCCCGTAGAGAGCCTTATCCAGTTTGTAAACTCTGTCCCGATGATATGGATCCTCAAATCCTTCGGGTTGACTGACATACATTATTTCCCGGATTTCACCATGAAGAAATGCACTCTTTACATCCAGTTGATAAACTTTAATCTTCATGTAAGAGGCATAGGCTATGAAGATACGGTTGGTTTCCATTCTCCCCACATGTGCAAATACTTCATTGTAATCAATTGCCTCGACTTGTTGAAATCCTTGAACTACAAGTCGAGCCTTGTTCCTGATTATTGCACCTTGGTCATCATTCTTGCATTTCAAGACCCACTTGGTTCCATTGACCTTAGCACCTTTAGGTCTATCTACTAGAGTCCATACACCTAACTTCTTGAACTGAAGAAGTTCTTTTTGCATGGCACTCACCCATGCCTCATCATATAGGGCTTCATTGACGTATTTTGGCTTAAACTGAGACACAAAACAGCGGTATGCACCATCGTGAAGAAATCCTTTTTCCATTACCGAGACATAATCAGCTGAATACAGCTGATTTCTAGTCTGAACTCTTGATCCGACATCCCTAATGACATTGTCTAGAGGATGATAGACATTTAGGCGTGATCCAGGAGTGGTGGGAACAACTACCTCAGAATCAAGATTATGAATGTTTGGTTCCATATCTGAGGCAGTAGGAGTGTGAGGTTCCGAAGACTCAGAGGCATCTACGTCAGATGCTTGTGGACTTGTAGTAGTAGGAACCCTATTGCTCCTGATTGTTATAATCATTCTCCATGGCTTCATCGTCATAGGAGGAGTCACTAACCTCGAGTGCCCCCTTGAATGGGTAGGCAATTCACCTTGTGAACCAGATGATGTTGAGTCTTGTGACGGTGTGTTTAAGACATCATACATCATTTTGGTTGCTAAGTCATCGTCAGAAGTGGAGAGAGAAATATTGAAGGACTTGAAGAATCCATCATAATCGAAAAAGAATACGGGTCCTTTTCCAGCAGGAGGGGTGGTGCATCTCTGAACGTCCACGTTACACCACACTTCTACTTGACCCGTTGAGTTGTTGTAAACTCTCTTATTCACTAAGGTGCATGGTGTGCCAAACGGTTCGAGATACTCTAGATTTGGTTTACGTCGTTGAAGTAACTCGTAACATGTCTTTCCATGACGTTTTACCACCAGAACTCGAATTAATGTGTAACACGCATTGGCAATTGCCTCATTCCAAAATTGGATAGGCAGTTTCGAGTTTGCTACCATTGTCCATGTTGTCTTTATTAAGCTGCGATTCTTTCTCTCAGCAACTCTGTTCATCTGAGGAGTGTAGGCGGAAGAAAACAGGTCCACTATTCCCTTTTCTTTGTAGAAAGCCTCCATCCATTGGTTCTTGAACTCGGTTCCGTTGTCTGAGCATACTTGTCTTATCTTCAGCTTGTAGAGTGACTCCAGTGTAGTTACCAATTCTTTGAATGACTCAAATGTTTCTGATTTTGATTTTAGAAACATCACCCAAGAGAATCTTGAGTAGTCATCTGTAACTACAAAGCAGTACAAGTCGCCTGCGATGCTTCTTGTACTGATGGACCAAATAGATCCATGTGAAAAAGCTCAAGAGGCAGTTCAATGGAATGAACCTTATTTTCCTTATGAGACTTCTTCGTCTGTTTGCCTTTCTCGCATACAACACAAAAATCCGGGAGTTGGAAGTTTTGACGTTCACTCCTTGCACTAGATCATTCTGGATCAAGTGATTCATCTTTCGTGGATTGATGTGTCCCATTCTCCTATGCCAGGAGATAGAATCCTTCTTAGTAGCCTTTGACAAAAGCATTGAACTTGATGATTCATTATGGAGGCCTTTGATAGATCCAAGACATAAAGGTCATTATATCTTGATGCCGACATTAAGACTTGGTCCTCCGGGATCACATAGTCCTTTTTCAGGACATAGCACTTCTTGTTATCGAATACTACCTTAAATCCTTTGTCACATATTTGGGATATAGAAAGTAAGTTGTTTTGAAGTTGTTGAATGTAGTTTACCTTATCAAACTTAACTTTCTAGTTCCCTACTTCCCCTTGAGTTGTGATGTAACCTCCTTTGTTTCCAGCAAATGAAACATGACCTCCTTTAATTTGTTTGACGTTTCATAGGAGTGCCCGGTTTCTAGTCATGTGCCTTGATGCTCCGCTATCTACGATCCAAGTGTTAGTATCAACACTATAGCGAACACCCTACACATTCAATGGAAATCATTAGTTGAGGTTAGGGACCCAAGCCTTAACTGGCTTGGGTGACCCAGAGGTATCACACATCATAAATTCTACCCATTGGCCTTCTGAGGGTGAGGGAAGATCTGTTTTCTTCTTGTTCTCATTATCAGATACAATGATTGACTTCTCTATACATAAACCAGTTTTATGTAAGGCCTGTTTATGATAAACAGACGACTAGCTAATGGGTTGAACTTTTGGTTCACTGACTCTTTTTGGTGGAGTCATGGAGCTTCTTTTGGATGAGCTCTATTTAGTGTCAAAAAGTTCAACTCTTTTCCTTGGATTTTGATAATAAGGACAGTAAGACGCGATGTGTCCATACTTTCCACAGTTGTAGCAAGATCTACTCTCGACATGTTGGTGTAACTGTTTCTGTGGAGAAGTGTGTGACACACGTGTGACTTTATTCTGTTTGGGTTTTAACACTTGTTGTTTAGAGGTTTTAACTTGTTTAACAACATTTGCTGTTTGAACCTTTTCAACATCTTTACCCTTTTGTTTATCTGGACTTAGACATGAAGCACGTGTTTGATTAACTTGTTTGGTATTTTTCGGTTCAGAAATAGACGTGGTTGACCCAGACTTTACCTTAACTTTCTCAAATTTTTCATCCAGATTAGCAATAGGCATTTTACCTTTTGTTTTTGAAGTGGTCTCCTTTTGTTTAGTGCCAGATACAATAGTTTGACATGTGGAATCTGGATCACTTACAAGAGGAGTGGACACCACATGATCCTTGATTGGGTTGTTATTTATTGGTTTGCTTTTGGAATTCAACAAGGTCTCATGTGGTGGTGGAACCACTTTATAACCCAATCCCTCCCCATTGTTGTGTTCTCTCACTAAGTGTTGGACAATGTGAGAAGAACTTGTCCAACTATGCAGTTTTTGTTTTAAAGAATTTACTTTGACTTCCAAAACTGCTTTTTGTTTCTTAGTTTCTTCTAGGGAGGTTAAATAGAACTTGATGTCATTAGCTTGGTTAAAAGCCACAACTTCGGTTTCCCTTAGTTTTTTAGTCAACAGTTCTATTTTCTCTTTATAACTGTGCTCATTTTGTTTTAAAATTCTGTTGGCTTCTATGCACAGTTGTAAATCATTTACTAAGCTATCATTATGATCTAATAACCTAGCATATTTTAAGTCTATGCTTTCTCTAAATTAATTACATTTAATGCAAGCATGACTATCAAATAATTCGTCTTTGGTACTTACCTGAGAAGGTGCGGTTGAATCAACCATCAAAGCAGAGTCTGACTTTTCCGGTGCTGGTGATTCTAAACTTGTTGAGCTTACCCCTTCTTCAGGAAGGTGATCGACCACATTTGCAGTATCTTCATTATTTGACATTGCGAGTTCCACTGCTATATCACCTTCACTTGTTGAGTCGCCATCTAAATCCTCAACACTAGCAATGTTGGATTCTCCCAGAGATACAAACCGAAAGCTCCAATCTTGTCCTTTGTCATCCTGAGCGGTCAAGGCCTTAGGATCCTTGCTTGACGAAGTAGGAATACTTGTGGGTTTATCCTGACGATTGAAAGATGAGAATGTATTCCTATTTCCTGTCTTCTTGGGCTTCACACATTCATGTTTGAAGTGCCCCTTTTCCCCACAGTTGAAGCAGGTAACTTTGGTACCTCTAATGTCACATTCCCGAGATTCTCGGTCTTCAGTTTTGTAGCATTGGCTTCAGGTGCTATGTATTGGGTACAAGACGACCCTGATGTGTCAGATCCTGAAGTAGTAGCTTGAGATGGAGCAGCTGAACTCGACACAAATTCCGTTTGAAGTGGTGCTCCAAACATTTTGGCTTGTGGAGTTGAGTTGTATAGTGACGGATTTTGATCATATGAAGACTTTTAGGCCTTGTACTTCATCTTCAACTCTTCCTCTCTCAGCTTCGGAATGAAGTCTTTGATATCTAACTTCGCCAGCATATCATTCTGTCTGAGGTTGGATACAAAGGAAACCCACTTCTCTGGCAACCCATCTGCAAAGTTCAACACCTTGTCTTCCATAGATGTTGTAACTCCATGAGTGTGCATCTCACTCATCAAGTGGTAGAACCGATCGATGACGTCATCCAAGCTCTCCTTACCCGTTGACGAGAAGTTGTCGAACTCCTTCTTCAATGCTTTAGCCTTTAGAGCTTTTAATGACGCATTCTCATCATACCGTTTTTCCAATGCATCCTACAGCTTCTTTGCTTTCTTGTTCTCAGAAAATTGATGGAAGATGTCCTTAGGAATTGACTGAGTTAGCAATGCATATACTTTCTTCTCAGCATTGTACTTTACCTTTTGGCCATCAGTCATGCCGCCTAAGGTAAGTTTGACTCCATCTGCACCTACAGGCATGTTATACCTTGTCTCTATCGACCCCCACAGATTGGGATCTACTCCATTTAAGTAGATCTCGAATCTTTGCTTCCATTGTGGGTAATCATCTAATGTTATGAGCTTAGGGGGTTTATTATGATTTCCCACTTCATTTTCCAGAAGCTATAGATTCTGGATCCTTGAATCCCTCCCTATGGTGAACGCTGAATATTGATCCTTCATTACTATCAACTTTGGACTTTAGAACAACCTGTTTTACTTGTGCGAATGAAGGAGTGCGATTGGACAATTCGTGCGATTGAACAATGCGGATGGCTCAAAAGTGTGGATGACTCAATCGTGCGAATGGATAGGTGCGAATGAACAATGCGAATAGGCAGTTCAGCCGTACGAATGGATGAACGACTGAGTCCAATCGTGCGTATGAGGGATGCGGATGGATTCAGTCGTGCGATTGAGTCAATCGTATGACTGAAGCTGTTGAATTTTGAGAATTCAAAGATTTAAGGTATTTTGACAAAAAAACATGAATTTCTCATGAACCCTAATTGTCATATGCTGGAAAACGTTAACTTTTTGACCTGAAGACATCTAAAACACTGTTTGACAGAAAAGATTGCATTTTTGAGTGAAAAACACGTTTTTTATATCAATTTCGATTGAATCACACGTAAATCTAGAGCCAAATCTCTGATACCACTTGTTAGGACCGTGTACGGACGGGGTACTAAGTAATTTACGTGTATACCAACTCAAATAGTGTGGAATCCTATTTGATTGGTGATCCAATCAGTGAGAACGCACGTAGAATCGATCTTGGAATGAATCTAAACGTTAAGAACGATTGCAAAATGATTTAGTGCGATGTATGAACTTGGAACAGGTTCTCTCAGGTCTCTGGACGGCTAGGGTACGATTTAGTACGTAGGGATTTGAATTGTTGCATTTTTTCCACGAATTAAGTGGTATTTATAGGTTAGGGTTTCTCATTCGTGCGACTGAACCATTAGCATGGTTCAGTCGTGTGACTGAGTCATGCGGTTGATCCATCCGCACGACTGAGTGTTCAGTCGTGTGACTGAGTCAATCTCATGTCACAATCGTGCGACTGATCCAATCTCTTGGTTCAGTCGTGTGACTGGTTCATTAGCATGAAGTTGTTCATGCGTATGGTCCATTAGCATGGGCCATTCGCATAAGAACTTCACATGACTAAGTTTAAACATATTTCTCATCTATTCTTGACTAAGAACTATGTAAACAACCACAAACCTAAATAGTTAGTTCAACCATACGTTATCATACAATAAGCAATGAAATATTCAACATAATAAGCATAACCACAAAATACATTTTATTCAGTACCCATTCTATTACATATATGTAAGACTTGAAAGACATTTTACATTTGAGCTCCTAAACTAGGTACACATGTATCTACAATTAGATATATGTGTCGTTTCATTCCACTCTTTCCAACTTTAAGGCTTGCAACTTCTCGTTCTAGAACCCTAATTCTATCCATGTCCACATGATCATTCACTATCTTTACATTTGCACTTCTAGACATGCGACTTGACTATGCACGCTTCTTAGATATTAAACTTATCCTTTCCAATATGTTTCAATCATCATCCTCATGATTCAAAGTGAATGTACATGCACTTGTAGAGTTCACATCTCTTACAGCTTTTGGTGATAACCCATCATAAAATGCCAAAATCAACTCCCACTTAGCTATCCCATGATGTGGACAAGTTCGCAGCATCTCCTTGAATCGATGAAAAGCTTTATGGAAGTTTTCCCCCGATTGTTGTGTAAAGCCTCAAATGACCCACATTGCATCACTTATTCTTTAGAAAGTATAATATTCATCTAAAAATAATCATTGCATTTGAACCCATGTGTGGATACTCCCGAAAGACAAAGATAAAAAACATCGCTTGGCCTTGTCTTTGAGTGTAAATTGGAAAACTACCAATTTAACTTATTCCGGTGAGAAACCTTGGCCACCTATGATGCTACATGATGTCTCAAATTCTAATAGATGCAAATATGGTTCTTCATTTTCCATCCCATGGAATTGAGGAAGAATTCCTAAGCATTATAGTCTAACTTCAAAAGCTCTCCCTCGTTGTGTTAATGGAACTATGGGAGATGAATGGATGGCAATGGTAGGAAAAAATGACTGCCCGTGCCATGTGAAGGTACATAATGTTGAGCTCCCAAAATAGCTAGTATGCCATTAAATGATTGTCCTTCCAGATTGTGAAAATCGGGTGGTTAAGCATAACCATCTTGATCTTGGTTTGGCCAACGGTTTCGATAATGTGGTTGATTGCCATAGTTTTCAAAATTATGTTGAACGGAACCTTCCATATCCTCTTGATCTTCAATCAATTCCTCCACATAACTAGTATGATGACTTCCTTTCACTAAAAATAGTTCCTCATTACTATGATGACTACCTTCCCCGTTATGTTGAAAACTTAGATTACAAACCCATAAATTTGGCAATGGTTGAAAGTTCATGGGAGGAGGTTGGTTTTGCACACCTTGATTTACAGGAATCGTGTTAGATCTAGGAACAATAGATCTAGATCATTTTGTATAGGCATAGAACTTTAATCAATACTTGTAATGAATATTTGTAATTTATTATTTTGATGTATGCATTATGTATATAGGTTAATCCATATGTGTGTTGATTTATGTGTATGATTGCACGTACAAATATTATACATGATAAAAATATGAAATTGACTAGTGTAAGAAACATCTACGGATGAACATTTTTGTTCTTCTGTATATATCTTTCTTACAAGACATCCATCCGAAGAAAATCTACGGATGAACATTAGTGCGGATAACAGTACAAGACTAGAGATTCACGGATGAACTACCAACTCTGAAGTTCAAATGAAGACTCCTACGGAAGAGCAAACTCTTGCGAAAGACAGCATAGCTACAGAGGTTAAACACTTATAGTTAAATGATACAAGTGATTCAAGTCAACAAGTCAATCATGAATCCCAAGAGATTCAGTGTTTCCTTACAAGAAACATAAATGCCTCTAAATACAACTCCTAGGTTACACATGAAGAATACGTGTGACTAGGGCGACTAGACGGCAAACACCAAACATCAAACCGATTCACACAATCAATCAAACACAAACCTTAGCAACCGTCAGATCAATACATCACAAACATCAACACGTTCGAAGTAATCATTTTTCATAGCATTCATTATTTATTCATCTGTAATCATTAGCAAGTTTTAGTCACATAATTTTGAATAAAATCTTGTTTATTTATTATTGTGTTGATATCATTCTGTTCTTCATAATTAATATTAATTCATTTTGATATTTATAAATTAAACAATTAAACAATGGTTAATGATCATTTATGAAATTATTAACTTGATTCCAATCTAACACTGATAATTTTTTATTGCGATCCTTGGATTCACAGGTGGTATCAGAGCCAAATGCTCATTGATTTAGATCGATTGATCTATCGTTGTTAGAATTGTATAATTGTTTGCTTATTTCATTAGATTTATCAGTTCTTCTGATTTATCTATTGTTCTTGAGCAAAATCGTTTTGGTGTGAATCAATTTTTAAAACAATAAAATAGTGATTAATCAATTCAGCGAGTATTGTTTTATTGCTCGATTAACTTAGATATATATTCACATTAATTGAATCATAGATCTGTGTTATTGATTGATATTCATCAATTGTTCAAAGTAATTGAACAAATACATTAACAAAATCCTTGATTTAATATTCAAATATCATTAACAGGATTGACTGATGTGTGACCTTAATCAGTTAATTACTCATTAATTAAGTTTTGTCACTAATTAGTTCATTACTCAAAAGAAACTCCGTTTTAGTTGAATTCTAATACTTTAACCAAAATCGAGTAACTTTATCGGTGGATCATCATACCAACCTCCAAAGTAGGAAACAAAAGCGGATTTTATATCCTGGAAAATCAAGTTCAGGAATAATGTGAATTACACTGATTCTGATTTATGGGTATCAATAACTGAAGGTCCGTATATTTCACCCACTCTTGGGTCGGATTATAATGACAATAATCAACCCATAAGTACAAAATATTTGTCACCTGATGATGTTAAAAAGGTTAAAGTTGATATTAGAGCATACAGTCTGCTTAGTATGGCTTTACCCGAAGAAATATTAATCAAGTGTGAGAATTATAAAACAACAAATTCCTTATAGAAGATACTTCATACACTCTGTGAAGGGAGTGATGAAATCAGAAGCATTGGGAAGGACACCCTTCATTCACAATATGAAACATTTCATCATATTGAGGGTGAATCAATTCCTCAACAACTTCATAGGTTTGTGCAAATTGGTAACCGAGATGAACATCATGGAGTTGAAGTATACAAATGAGGAATTAAACAAAAAGATGCTCCATACTTTGCTTGAGAGTTAGAAGCAAACTTTGTCCATGTTCAAGAACACTATTGATCTCAAAGCAAATGGTTTGGATACATTGGTAGCTAAGGTTGAGGCTTTTGAAATAGATGAAAAATCAAGAAACAAGAGTGTGAGAACACATGTCATACCTTATCATTTTAAAGAAATCCAAAGTGCTGGAAGTGCTTTTATTTCTAACAATAATAGTGACAAATCTTGTACTTTGAGTGAAGATGAAGAAGAAGTGAGTTTTTATGCATCAAAGCCTCCAAAGAAATATTCTCAAAGTAAATCAAGAAAGGAAAAGGGAAGAACTGATGAGAGAAAAGATGCATTTACATCATCAGCAAAGTCCTCATCAAACAACAACCAAGTAGAGCCCATCACTATGATTCTGGACTCTGAAGTCAAAAGGCAGCCTTTGTAGCTTTCAGTTCAAGTTTTCAAGCTTACCTGGGAAGCACTTTAACATGTGCCAACATTGCTAGCAAGACTTGGAAGAACTATATCCAGATGTAGTAGAGGAGACAGATCTTCAATGGCAAATAGCAATGATTTCTTATAGAGCCAAACAGTACCTAAAAAGAAATAAAAATTTGGATGCAGCAAGTAAAACATCAAAAATTGATGTTGATAAGTCACATGTAAGATGTTTCAAATGCAATCTCTATGGACACTTCTCTAGAGAATGCAATCAACAATCAACTCCTGAAATGAGACAACATTAGAAACATCAGTCTCATCAGCATCAATCTCATCAACTAACAACATCTCAAAGATCTCTAAGAAAACCACAGTTAACCAACTCATCCACACTAGCCACAAATGCTTCATTAGGACCTAGTAATTCTAAAGAAACTAGGCTGATCATACTTCAAGATGGAACCTGTGACTGGAGCATGTATGAGAAGGAAGTATTGGAAGAGAATCAAGCTTTAATGGCTCACATAGAGAACAAAGCTCCACCCATGTCTAGAGAGGTAAGAGATAGACTGTGTTCATTAGTATGTGTTGAGAAAGTTGAAAGATATAGAGTCATGCTCAACAACTGGTTGATAAAGTAAAAGAAACAATGATTTTGAATGAATCTCATGTAAGAGAACATAAATTTTATCAAATCAAAATTAACTCTTTACAAAAGGATTTAGATAAACTTGTTTTAGAAAATTACAGCTTAAAAGCCCAAGTTGAGCATCTGACCACTTCCATAACTAAATCCATGGCTGATCATGCATTAACTAAAATGAAACTTCAGAAGTTTCAACTTTCATCTCAGCAATATGAGAAATTATTAAATTCTCATATTGAATCAAAGAACAGGTATGGGTTGAGATATAATGCTATTGCACCTCCTCTAAATGATTTTTATAAAACTTTACCTGAAACAATGACAAACAGCTTGTCAAATTATTTTGTGCCATGCACCAAGTTTGAAACAAAATCTAATCAACAAGTTAATAACAATGAATCTGAGGTGAGTGAAACTAAGTCTTTTGAATCAGATAAAATGAAACAAAATGACTTAGAATTTGACTTTGATGAATGTGATGACTTGAATAATTCTTATGAACATGAGGCTGATAAACTAGATATTGGTAAGAATGTTTCATTTGAAACAACCATTCCCAAAGTTCTTGAAGAAACAAAGTTGCCATATCCTCTAAAGAAAAAAACATGTTGAAGACTATTTGCAAAAGAATTGCTCAGTTAAATGAAGGTCTTCAAGAACTACATCTGTAACAAAAACCTTCAACTGAAGTGATTGAAAAGTGTACATCTACTGAGAAAATACTATCTTCCATAGAAAAGGGAAAGAAGAAACAATCAGCAGAACTTCTCCGAAAGAAGAAACAATCAGCAGAACTTCTCCGAAAGAAGAAACATTCTTCAGTAGCATATTTGCAGAAAACCAAATCTACTAAGTCAGTAGAAGATATGTGGAAGGCAAAAGCAACAACCAACAAGAGATCAAACCAAAAAATGGTGAATCCTAAGCAGAAGGAATCAGCAAATGCTAAACAAGAAACCTTTGATCTTGTGTCAGTGAAAGGTAAGGATACATCAGCTGCAAAATTTGAAAAAGATTTGAAGCCTCAAAAGCTGCATAAGAAGAAGAAAGTGATTAATTCTGAGAAAGAATTAGAAGAAATGTATTTCAAGTGGTGTGACATGAAAAATCACGATACTTAAGGCTATTACTTTAGTAGTTATTGTTCTATTTGCAATATAAACAATCACATGACCTCTGACTACTATTTCAATAAACATTGTGTAATTTGTAACAAAATTAACCATTCAACTCAGGAATATTATTTCAACAAGAAGAACAAGACAAAGAGCACAAAGAAACAACAATCTGAGAAGGATGATTCAGACTCTCAAACTAGTGAAAGCCATGAAGATTCAAAAGCAAAGAATAAACAACAAAAACAAAAGTTGCAAAAACTAAAGAAAACAACTACCGTTGATAAACCTTTGAAGAAAAGACAATAACATCAGCAATCCAAAACACCTCACAAAAAGGTGGATTTGACTGAAAAGGAAACAAATGCTGATGATGCTTCATTTGATAATTTTGAAAAGGGAACTCATGTACCTCATTCAAAATCAAAAGATGATGAAACTTTCCACAATCAAGGTTCATCATTGTAGGTACATATGTCCCTAGTTTCTGAACTTAATGTAATATGTCTTTAATGTCTTACACTTTTGTAATAGTTGGGTACTTAATGAAATGTAAATGTTTGGTTGTGTTTATCATGTTTAATATTTCATTAATGAGTTGCTTAACGCATATTGACTTGATTATATAGGTTTGTGGTTGTTCGAATTAATATAAATAATGTAATGACAATTAATATATTCAAACTTAGTAATATGATGTTATCATGTGAATGGCCCATGCTAATGGACCATACAAATGAAAAACTTCATGCGAATGACTCAGTCGCACGACTGAACCAGGAGACTGGATCAGTCATATGATTGTAACATAAGATTGGCTTAGTCGCACGAATGAACACTCAGTCGTGCGAATGGACCAACCGCATGACTCAATCGCATGACTGAACCATGCTAATGGTTCAGTCGCCCGAATAAGCAACCCTAACCTATAACTACCACCTAATTCGTGGAAAACATAAGGATTGAACACACTTTGACTCCAGACGTACCCTAGCCATCTAGAGACCTCTAAGATCATACTCCAAGTTCATAGATCACAGTAGATCGATTCCCAATCGATTCTTAATGTTAGATTCAATACATAATTATTTCTATGTGCATTCTCACTGATTGGATCACCAATCAAATAGGATTCCGCACTATTTGATTTGGAATACATGTTAATCAATTAGTACATCATCCAGTACGCGATCCTAACAAGTGGTATCGGAGCATTGGCTCTTCATTGCGTGTGATTCAATCGTTTTTGATACAAAAATTGTGTTTTTTCACTAAAAACGCAATCTTTTTATGTCAAACGGTGTCTTAGACGTCTCCTGGTCATAAAGTTCAGTTTTCCGGCATACGACAAACAAAGTTGGTGAAAATTTGAGTTTTTGCGGCCAAACCACGTTAAACCTAGAAATTTTCGAAATCCAGCAACTTCAGTCGCCTGATTGACTCAATCGCACAACTGAACCCATTCGCATCCCCCATACGTTCGATTGGACTCATTCGTACTCCCATTCGTACGACTGAGAACTCTATTCGGACTATTCAACCGCATTTGTTCAATCGGCCGACTGACTCATCCGCATAGATCAGTCGCACGATTGAACCATCCGCATAGTTCAGTCGCACGATTGAACCATCCGCATAGTTCAATCGCCTGAATAGTTCAATCGCCTACCTTCTTTCGCATACATTAAACAGATTGTTTTAAAATTAAAGTTAAGTCAAATGGAGGACCAGTTTTCAGCATACACAGCAAGAAGAGACTCACGTATACAAAACTTACTGCTACTGGAGAACGAAGTGGGGAATCATAATAAACCCCCAAAGCTTATCACGTTAGACGAATACCCACAATGGAAGCAACATTTCTAAATCTACTTAAATGCAGTAGATACAAATATGTGGAGGCTATAGAGTCGGGGTACAGCATGCCAGTTGGAGCTAACGGTGTCAAACTTACACTAAGTGGCATGACTGATGGACAAAAGGCAAAACACAATGCAGAAAAGAAAGTATATGGTTTGCTTACATAGTCTATTTCGAAGGATATTTTCCATCAATACTCGGAGTATACGCAAGCAAAGAAACTATGGGATGCATTGGAGAAAAGATATGACGGAAACGCATCATTGAAGGCCAATAAGGCTAAGGCTTTAAAGAAGGAGTTTGACAATTTCTCCTCGATGGGAAAAGAAATCCTAGATGATGTGATGGATAGGTTCTATCACTTGATGAGTGAGATGCACACTCATGGGTTAACGACGTCGATGAAAGATAAAGTGTCCAACTTTGCCGATGGATTACCGGAGAAATGGGCTTCCTTTGTCTCAAATCTCAGACAGAATGGTATGCTAACAAAGTTAGATATCAATGA
>BJCM01273643.1:0-11207 GCA_018326385.1 Flaveria bidentis | reverse complement strand
TACCTTACATCATGCAGATCAAACTCCATGCCATTCTTCAACCTGAATGTAACAGTACCTAGACCAACAATTTCACATGGTCTATCATCACCTAACTTGACTCTCCCCAGATTGACATTCTTCAAATCTTTGAAGAATTCTTTAACTGGTGTCATATGAAATGAGCAACCAGAGTCCATAACCCACTTCCTTTTAGACCCATGATCTTTAGAGCAAGTGTTGGTAACACACAGAACATCTGCACTATCATACCCTTCAGAACATCTTTATTAGGTTTATTATAAAAATCTTAACACATATAATAACCTTAAAAACTAATGTTGTTTTTAATATATACAGGAGAAGCTGATGAACAGCTCAGATTGTTGCTAGAGCTAGCTCCGGAATGGATTTATGAGAAAATTGCATCTAGTGGTGATCTTTTGGTCTGGTAAGATCACATTCTCACAAAATAATATTGAATTAAGTGCATTTTCTCGGTTTATTTTTCAAGTTAGTAAATTTTCTTTAATAAACGAAATCTTCTTCAACCGCAGTGTTAACAAAATATCAAGCCCAGAGTCAATACGCAAAAGACTATCCAAAGCTGATTAACATAACTAAATTGAACAATTGTCGCAGTTTAGGATTTATTATTTTTTTGTTTTTGTGAAGGGTATTACATTTACTTTCTTATCTTTGTATAGAGGTTTCTACGTGCATTCTACTTTTTATATATTTGCAGTAACTTACCATTTAATGGCAAGTTTATGTTTTGAAGAATTTTTGGGCATATTATGATGTAAATAAAGTAAACCCATATCAGAAGATTCAATAACTTCCACATGGGCACTGATAAAATATGTAAATACTAAATAGTTTGTGCATTTTCTTCAAATGGACATTTGGGTATTACACTATTACTCATGGGCTAGGGCCCATGGCAGTGTATATAGGTTTTAGATGGTTTGGGCCCGATGGGCTATTTGTATAGCTAATCAAATGGGCTTGGTTATGAATTTATGATTGAACTCTAACTTTGTATAATACTTTTAGTTTGATCAAGTAGCGAGTAGCGCCTAATGAATTGAAGATTATAGTATTATACCAACTAAGAACTTATTTATCTTACTACTTTAATAAAAATGTAATTTAAGATATCACGTGTCTTTATTACAATTATTCTCAATTAATTTTTCCCGACTCTCTCTCATTTTAAATATTTACATTAATTACTAATAATATTATTTAATTTTCTTTTTATATTTAATAAATTAAAAAAGAGATCTATTTATTAATATTATTTCTAAATAAACAAAACTTTTATAAAATAATAATTTTTTCAAAAACATCATTTTTTTAAAAAATACAAAATATTTCAGAAAAAATTTTAAGTTCGTTTTTTTAAACCAAAAATAATTAATTTGGGAATTATAATATAATTTTTTTTAAAATAACATTTTATACTGTTTGTTTTATAAAGAAAATGTTTATTATTGTTTTGGAAAAAAATTAAAATAAAATTTTAAAAGTTGATATCACTGTTTTATTAGTTATAGTCATTTGTGATACATAATTTCAATTATATCATATCTTATAATATTATTTTATAATTAATTAATTTTATTATATTAATATTTGTTAGGTCTAGGATTAGTAAATCTAGTCCATTTTGTATAGGCTTAGTACTTAAATTAATATCTGTAATGAATGGTTGTAATTCATTATTGTGTATTCATTATATATATAGGTTAACCCATTTATATGTGTGTCAATTTATGCATGGTTGCAGGTACAAACATTATATTTGGTCAATCTCTGAAATTGATCAAGTGTAAGAAACATTTACGGATGAACATTTTGTTCTTCTGTAGATATGGTTCTTACAAGTAAAATGCATCTAAAGATCTTTTGCGGATGAACAACCAGCATTGAGGATGAAAGAACAAGATTGCTTCGGAAGACAAAGATAGCTTCGGAAGAACAAAACAGCTTCAGAAGATCAAGATTGCTTCGGAAGAACAAAACATCTTCGGAAGAAAAAGATTGCCTCGGAAGAACAAGACCTGCGGAAGAACAAAACTCCTACGGAAGACACTATTCCTGCGGAGTCCAAACACTTGTATAATACAAGTGTTACAAGTCAACAAGGAAGTTATGCGAATCCCAAGAAATCCGATGATTCCTTAACAGAAACATTTCAAATCCCAAGAGATCCGGTGTTTCCTATAACAGAAACATCATTGTCTATATAAATGGATCTTAGGTTTCGAATCAGGCACGACTTAAAAAACAACAGCAATGGCAATTCGACAATTCCAAAAAACAACAAACATCACATCAAATCTCACAATCAAACCCTAGCAGCCGTCACATCATTCATCACAAAATTTTATATCATTCATTCATTATTTGTAATCATTAACATGTTTTAATGAAATACATATTATTCATTAATTGTGTTTCTTTTAGTGTGTTTCTTTGAATCGTTATTGATATTGAATTTTACTACAAAACAATTAAATCAAGGCAATGTTGATTCCGCAAACGTTGACTTGTCTACGACCAACATTGATAATCCTGATTGCGATCCTTGGATTCACAATATTTTATTTATTCAATCTCTGTAATACACGGGTTTGCTAAAGCTAGTAAGCTATAAATCTATATAATATTTTTTTTTGACACATGTCCTTCTCTTAAATCATATTTTTGTCACATGTTCTTATACACATCCTCATATAATTTCCTTCTAAAAGGGTATTATGTAATTTAAATACTCAAACTAATTTATCTCTCTTATTAAAAATTAATTTTATTAATTACTACATTTCTCTCTCTTATTTAAATTTTTTAAAATCAAACTATCTTTTTAAAAATAGATTTTATTAAGGAAATTAAAAATTACATCTTTTTACTAAAATAGAAATAATAAAAAATAAAACTTTTATATAATATGAAATTTTCAAAAACACTAAATCTTTTGAAACAAAATATATTAAAATGGTTATTTTTAAAAAAGTTATAAAAGGTGAATTTTTAAAAACAGTCATATTAAAACAACCATAATAATTACAAACTAAAGTTTTTTAATAAAAATAAATTTATACATAAGATTACTTATTTCTCTGTATTACTGATAATAATATTAAATATTAATAAGATTACTTATACCATTTTTATATTAAAAATATATAATTAATAAATAGAAAACTTATTTTTTTATGTAAAACACACTTTTTATAATTAAAGTTTTATAAAAATACAGAATAGAACAAAGTTTTTTTTATAAAAAAATCATTTTTCTTAAAACAAAATATTTAAAAACCATATTTTTTTCATAAAAAAAGTTTAATAAAAATAAAATATTGTTTATTTACTTAAACTAGCTACTTATACGTGATTATACTTATAATTTATCTTAAAGATGGTTTTATAATTCATAAATTAAAGATTTTTAAATAATAGGGTCATGGCTGTGGCTTTGGACAAAAAACCGATGATTTCGACGAGACACTTATTTTTACTACTAATTATTTAGTGTTTTATTTATTCAACTCGTGTATTGCATGAGATACTAACCTAGTTACTTATACACTGATGAAGTTGTAACATAAAAATATTTAGTGCTTCCTTAAAAGCTAGATAAAATGGATTTTATTTGAGCTTAGGGGCTGTTTGTCAACGTCTGAATGATTAAATACTGAACCAATAAGAGGTTTGAACCATTAAGTGCTGAACCATTAAGATGTCTGAACCATTAAGAGTTAGTATATCATTTAACAATTCAAAGACAAATGTCTGACCAATTCAGATATTATGTCTTAATCATTTAGCATTGAACCTCTTAACCATTCAGCATCAGTATAATGCTTAACCATTCAAAGGTAAATGTCTTAACCATTCAGACATGTGGTTACGAAACAAACAGTCTAAACCATTAAGTGTTGAACCATTCAGACATCTGAACCATTAAAAGGCTGATTAAGAGGCTGCCAAACAGCCCCTTAATTGACTTGTCATCATTTGACTTGTTCAGATTGAAGTAATCATCTGCTTGCTTTGATCAAAGCATCATGATAAATGGGATTGCAAAGTATCGGTTTCCTCTAACCTACTAACCGAAAGCCTACAGTTGAAATATCAGATACTAATATAACAATCCATAATCGCTTTTATTGTTAACCTAAAATAAAAAAAGTTTCCTCGATATAATTTATTATTTAAAAAGATACAAGTATATAAACATTTGATAAAAACTTGTATCTTTTAGTATTATACATTTCTGTAAAGAGTTTATAGTTTGGTAATTTGCTTTTGGAAGTTCATGAAAAAAGTGTATTTTGGAAGTAAAATTATATCAAGAAGCCTACATAGTGTCATGAGGTTAGAGATGACAAAGTCGAGCCAGTTTTTGCATGAATGAACATCATAAGCCATTTGAAACCGATTAAATCGTTCAAACAATAGTTTACAGGTGACTGGTTTCAGATTTATATGGTTTGATTTTGATGGTTTGACAATTTATTTGTCCGGCCGATGATTTTGAACTTAGAATCGGTTGAATAATTTGAATGAGCTAATGAGTTTTTTAGTTGTGGGTTTTCTTCTGAGAGAGTTGGGGGTGCGGTCACTGCTAGGAAACAGATATGTGAGCCTGATTAAAATAACACATATCCTCCGAAGCTGAGACATACATTTGCCGAAAAAACAGACATCAAACCACAAAGCTAGAAATGGGATACAATTTAATAAACAGTTAAACTAAAAGTTTTAGATTAATATGATTAAAACTAATAGTTATTTATAAAACAACTACATCTTTTAGAAATCACTCATTGCTCGATACAAAAATTATACATTTTTGACTCAAACCGGTTTGATATCAACCCATCAATTTTGCCGCCTTCACACTATGTTATCATTTATGGTTTAAGAACCCACTTTTTTCAATGATGAATGTTCAAATACCTAAAGGTTTATAACCTAATGGTATCAAGAAGGTGGTGTATTGTCCCTTTCAATTGGTGTTGAGGGTTTAAATCTTATAGTAAACAAGTGTAAGTTTGACGTTAGAAATAATAAACGCTTAAATGTTCTTTAAAAATAAGTAAATAGATTCGGCACATTAAAATCGCTAATAATTCGTTTAACTTAAACTAACACTAAACTCTCAACAATTCCTTCACAGACTACATTACTACAGCTTAAAGTAAGAAAGTGACGAGGTACCATCTAGTCCTTTTAACCTGTAGTAAGACATATATTCTTTATGGTCCGTCTCCCTGTATATCGGTCCACCCTCGTCTGATACCAGCTCCTTGATGGGCCCGTATGGCTTAGCGTTATTAGCAGTACTAGGATAAAAGAAACAAGCAGCAGATATTCTCGGCCCGATTGGTGCAGCCAGCACTCGATGCTCAACACTCTTAAACTTGTCATTGCTCACGAGCTACACAGTACACACATTGAAAGAACTCGAGTCAGAACAACACATAACACTTGAAACAGCAGTTTCAACCCATTTATCTGTGAACGGATTGATTTAGATTATCTTTAATTATAAAGAGGTTATGTTTTATCTTTTATGGGTCAAACAAGTAAAATAAAAAAAAAGTTTTGCTGGAACTGATACAATTTAAAGTAACCCAAACTGTATTTCTAAAACATAAAACCACCTAAATCATTCTACTAAAAAAATTATTATAACTAATTATAAAATTTTAACTTTTTATAGGCATAACTAACAAGCTAATTATCTATAAAAGTTCGAAGCTAAAAAATGTGTTTCAGACTTTCAGGTCAACTAGACTCGTCGTAAAATTTTACCCATCTTCGACCTGACACCCATTTTGCCACCTTTATAATAAATTATGGTGAGAAAAAAAAACTAGAGGTGACAATTTCAACATATGTGTTTATGAAAAGCTCGAGTCAGGTTATGTTTTATTTCTAATAGGTCAGTAATAAAGGTAACTAAGGAAAAAAAAGTTAACTAAAATGGGTCCAATGGACCATTTATAGCTCTGTATATATGGTCAATGAATGCTACTTGACTCTATTAGTAAAAAAATTAAAACTTACAAAAATTTTTTTACCCAGGCCAACGTGTTATACCAAAAAATTTTACTTCATTTTGTCCCATAACCCAACCACATTTCGCCACTTCACAAAACAATATGCTTGCATTTACCTGCAGAAGATCACCAATATTCACTATAAGTGCCCCTTTGACTGGTTTCACATCTACCCATTGATCTTTTTGGAGTACCTGAAGACCACCAATATTATCTTGAAGAAGAATGGTCAAGAACGACGGGTCTGAGTGCTTTGTGGCGCCTAGGGTCAAGTCTGGCTCGGGACAGGGGGGATAATAATGGCACACGAGTGTTGCGGTTTTCATGCAGTCCATGCTTTCTAGGTAGTTAGTGTCAAGTCCTAAAGCCTCTGATAGTAACTCTACAAGTGTAACTTTTAGATTTATGATCCTTTCCATGTAGTTTTGTATCTCTCGCCTGCAAACCATGACGATCAGTTTAACATGTTACCTTAACTCAAATCTTCTGATAAATCTAACTTTTTAAAGATCTGAAGGTGTTATATGACCTAAAAAGATTGTTACTTTGAACAGAAACTTGACCAAAGTTCAATGCTTTTTCATAAAATAAGCGCGTTAGAAGTACCTGGAAACTGGTGGTAATGCATTGGGATCAAGTGCACCATCAGCATAGTGACAACAAATCGAGTCCCTCCAATTAACCGCTTTCGACTCATAAAGATCACCATTAGAGTAAAACTTGACCCGTTGCTCGTGCTCACGTGAGTACCACTCCATCTTCGCCTCCTTTGGCTGCTCGTGAAACCCTTGCACGCCTTCTATCATTTCATCTAGAACACTAACCGGAATCCCATGGTTAACCAGTTGAAAAATCCCCCATTCCTCCGATGCTTTACGGATTTCACTAACTTTAACCTTTTTCCCACCTTCAAAGCCTTCAAGGTCTATCACTGGGACTTGAAGGTTCAAATCACAAGTTCTTGGAGACGGGTTGTTCAGTAAATTCTCCGGTGGGTGGATGAATATATTCGGGATCTTCAAAACACCTGAATCTATGATTCCTTTGACTCCAGCTTTGGTTTGATCAAATTCGGCTTTCGCTCTATGAAAATCTTGGTTATCAACATGTGTTGGTCTCAAGCTTGCCATGGTTATTACTGATGACCATGAATGAAAGAAAGATAAGGAAAATGATGGCTCAACAAACCATGAAGTGTCAAGATGACACACATAACACCTGCAAAATATTATCTGAAAACTGGTGTATAAAAAGGCCCCACTTTTGGCATTGCAAGGCTGAATTTGGACTCATCTCCAAGCGTGCAATCACAATCTTTATTTTGGCAAGATTGTGGAAGCTGGAAGGTGATGGCGACATTGGTTTGTAACTTTGTGTTTTCGTCCGGAACTGTGTTTGTCTACACATTCATATATGAGTTCTTTATCATTTACTCGTGATAGAAACAGACAGATTGAGTAACGGGTCAAAACAAGTTCGGGTCAAAACAGTAAGTAGGCACACTGACCCGGGTCGGGCCAACCCAAACACACATTATTTTCTTTCCTTTAGTATTATAATGACAATCAAGATTGCCAAAACCTACGAGTGTACTTCTCTGAACTTTTATTGGCTACCATAAGAACCTGTTACCGAAAAACTCATAGGATAAAACACAACTAGCGTTAAGCATGTGACCTTCAGGGGGTTAGAGGCAAAAAAACCCGTGGAAGCTAGATTCAAACACCTCTACTAGAGGTACTCAAGCGCTTACAACTACAGAACTACATCACCCTTTAAAGGTCGTTTCTTATAAATTCTATCATACCTTGTTAATGAACGAAACAACTTACCATTTAGTAACAACCAGTCACCTTTTCTTTCTAACCACATAGCCGAGGGGCGAACCAAGTAACAAGAACACATCTCAAATCGGTTATTCCTGTATACAAGAAAGCTAATCTTCATCAGGGCATCAGTCTCCATAAATATATGCACACACTTTGCATAATCTGCCATTGTTTTCCTGCAGTAGTTCTTTAAGTTTCCAAACTCCAACCAAAAGTACGCATTATTAATCCAACAATCAACTAAACCAAAGGCTCAAATCAAATCTTTAACTCAGTGAATTACATTCAACAAACACACAATGCCCAAATCAGAGTTTATGATTATACAAATGACAAAAAGATTCATACTTTCAATAACTAAAATGAATCAAATCACTTCATCTTGGCTTCAGTAAACAGAACATGACGATTAACACGCGGATCATACTTCCTGAACTCGAGTTTCGTCGGTATTTTCCTCGGGTTCTTCTTCTTCACATAGAAGAAACCAGTACCTGCTGCTGACACCAATCTTATGAGCACTGTTGCACTCTTCTTCTTCTCCCCCATTTCTCAATCTACAAACACCACACAAATACACAATGAGCATAATCCAGTAATCCACCAATCAATTATCTGAACAACATCATATTATAGTGATTTTGATCTAATTTCAACCCCTGCAGCCTTTGATTCAAACAATTAAGTTGAAATTAGTGAATTGAACTTGTAACAAAGAGATGATGATGATTTGAAGTTTCTATTCATAAATACATACAAATTCCTCAAATTGCTAACAAATTTGTTAAATCTATAGTTGATTGATAAGTATTAAATGACTATTCATATAGAAAATTACCGTTACCGGCGAAGTGGTGGAGTGATCGTCTGCTTGTGTTATGCAAACCCTAGATAAAGTTATGTACACCATTAACAGGTCCTTCAACTATATGATAATTTTCACCGAGGTCCCTAAGATCATAATAGTAACTCCTAATGGGTTTGAGTTTTGACAATAAGTAAATTGTTTGTGATTAAGGATGTCAACCTTCTGAGTCGAGTTGAGGGGCTGTTTTGATTTGTTTTAAACCCGGTCAAAATGATTGACCTACTGATCCATTCATATATTTTGGTCGGTAAACGTGTTTGATTCTCATTATTTCGTGTTTGATTCGGTCCAACACCAGTCACACCACTGACCTAATTGTTGTTAATTCATTCAATCTTCAACATTTTGTTACATAATTAACTAATTGTTTATCTTGTTCACAATAAATCTTTAGTTTATCAGAAAAAACCCAACCCATCAAACGTGATTGAGGCCACTAAAGAAATTATAGGTATCATATCAATATTGTCAAATTACTATCATGAAGTCACACGTCGTGTACGGACCATATCATAAAGTAATACTATAAGCCTCGTTACAAACTATCATATCATGAAGGTAGTCGCGTTTGAATATAAGAAGCTAAGGCCTAAAAGAAACGACCTAGACCATTTCACCCTAGGTTAATACTTATGTTGTATGTATAATGATTTCATAGCACTGTTTGATATCTAACTGGTCGTCTTACTGTTTCACTAGTCGAACCGGGTTTAAAATTGGATGACATAATTTTTTTTTTAAAATATAGAACTAATTCAAAACAAAATATGAAACTACTTTTTATCTTTGTAGATTTATAATGTTAAAGAAGTATGAAATAAGTAACATATGAACACATAAGTAGCAATTGGATTTTAAAAGATAAAAAAACAAGGAAAACATATTTTAACTCGGGTCCAACTATTCTTTCATCATTTCAATCGATCAAACAGGTAACCAACTGATTCAAATGGACTTCAATAAATTTATTCAGTCACTAGTTAACGATCTAATCAGCATTTCGGTTCAAACAACGCCTATGTAGGCTTCCTTACAATGGGAAACATCACAAATTAATAAAGTTTAAAAATTTTCCAATTAGGCTACTCGTACATATTTTGTCCAAAATTAAATCATTAAATCGTCAAATCGAGTCATCATTAGATTTTTTTGTGTCAAGGAAAAAATAAAGGAGAAGAGGTGGAGGTTTGAATTCCAATATATATAGTTATATCCAAAAAGTTAAAAACATGTTAAATATGTTATAAATAAACTACGTAAAATCTACATCACCACTCCATATTAGCATAAAAACATAATTTATTTCCTAATTCAAACAAAAAAAACATGTTAAAACCTATAATTTAAATAAAATATAAAAAATGAGTGACTTAATTAAATCATATCTTATACTTGAGTGACCCAATTATAACACTTTAAAACTTTATTATTATTTTGTAAAGCTACCCTTTATCTTTTATCATTTATGTTATAGAGAATTGATCTTATATACTTTATATTTTTCAGTTTATTACTATATCTGTTAAATCTAGCATTTCAAGTCTCTTTGAAAAACATGATAATATAAAATATGAAATTTGATAATTAGGGTATTCTAATTTCTTTTTGTCATGAAAGATAAGAAGATTTAACTTTTTATCCATAACCTCACTAATAATAAACATATGCAATCCACATAGGTCTTCATGTATGTGGCATCGTAGAATCCACATGAACGTCTACGTATACTTTCATGCATGTGGCATCATAGAATCCACTAATTATCTTCTTACTAAAATCGTTAATTCTTTTTCCAAAAATTATTTTCTATAAAAATGTTACAAAATATATATTAAATGTAAGTTTTCTTTAATAACCTTATAATTAACAACTATTACTTCATCACATAATTTATTTATAATTGTATTTGTGTTCCTAGCATTCATCAAGTATTGATAAGACCATCTTATGCTAGCCCTACAATACAAAAACCATCCAAAGATGAAGTTATAGTTTTAACACAACTTAACAAGTGTAATTGAAAACCCTAAGAATATATTCAAAACTTATGGAGGCGAAACAAAGATTCTAAGAGTTATACACTACATGTCAAACCCAAATCTATAAGAACAACCTTAAAATCAAGGAAGAGAAAGGAAAGAGAATCGACGTGAGGACCACATATATCTAACTTGAGGACGACTAAATATCTGCATACAGAGGGCCACCAAGGATTTGGAAATCAAAGAAGAGCGGAAGAACACGTGGTAGGCATGACGAGCAAGCGAGGGGTGTGAGTCATGGTCAACGATGGTCAGTGACGGGTCTAGAAAATTTTTTCATGGGGTGTATATTTTTAACAATTATTTAGCTATCATAATTTTATATATATTTCGGTCTGGTTGGGGTCAGATCCAGTTCATTACCAAAAAACATCGTTAAAATGGTCATCAAAATCTTATATTTTCATATATA
>BJCM01273641.1:0-33791 GCA_018326385.1 Flaveria bidentis | reverse complement strand
CATCAAACGATCTGAAGTTGACGCCATAACTGGTAAACCAAAAGTTATGCTGAAGTGGAGTCCACCACGCACAATGTCAAAAATCCCACTACATGAGATACCTCAGGACTTCACACCACATTTTAAATGGTGGTACTACGATTAGAGAACGGGAGAGGCTGTGATTGTATTGAACAGAAATGGCACAATGGAAACCATTAGGGTATTTGACCCTATGTGGCTCACTAACTTGTCTGCAAATGATATTTATACTTTATACAAGTGGCCACTGTTCTACGATTCTCAAGATATTGTACAAGCTCTACAGTTTCATAATGTTATACGACTTTGCTTTGCGTTTGAGATACACGCAGGAGTCACAAGAGATGAGAAGTACAAGAAGTACGAGGAGGTTATAAAAAAGGTAAGACAATAGATGAATCTAGGTCCAAGGGGGAGTTTGTTGATACATGTGTACCTTGATTCTAATCTGAATGTAATATATTTTTATTGTCTTACACTTATGTAATAGTTGGGTACTTAATGAAATGAGAATATTTGATTGTGACTTATAATGCTTAATATTTCATTAATGAGTTGTTTAACGCATATTGACTTGATTATATAGGTTTGTGGTTGATTGATTTAATATAAATAAAATTATGACATTTAATACATTTAAATTTAATAACATGAAGTTATCATGCGAATGGCCCATGCTAATGGACCATACTCATGAACAACATCATGCGAATTACTCAGTCGCACGACTGAAGACTCAGTCGGGCGAATGGACCAACCGTATGACTCAATCGCACGACTGAACCATGTTAATGGTTCAGTCGCTCGAATGAGCAACCCTAACCTATAAATACCACTTAATTCGTGAAAAAAAAGTATTCAATCCACTTCAACTCCAGACGTACCCTAGCCGTCCAGAAGCCTCTAAGTTAGTACTCCAAGTTCATAGAACGCAGTAGATCGATTCTTAATCGATTCTTGACGTTAGATTCAATACGTTATTGTTTCTACATGCGTTCTCACTGATTGGATCGCCAATCAAATAGGATTCCGCACTATTTGGTTTGGTTTAACACGTTAATCAGTTGGTGTTTCGTTCAAATACCAGGTCCTAACACTTATCAAACCAAAAACACAAAAATATGTTATGTTTTGTTTTAATTTCAAGTTATTTTCTGTTTTTCTAGTTTTTTTGTTGCGTTGATATCGGACTATACAACTAGATGAAATCTGTGAATCACTCACTAAAAGTGGTCCGTCTGAGGTGACCAAACGGTTCTAAACTAAAAGGATCACATCTGAGGTGATCAAATGATGTTAAATTAAAAGGATCACGTCTGAGGTGATCAAACAGTTTACAATTAAAAATGTCATGTCTGAGATGATCGGTGTTCATAATATTATATATCAAAAGGTAAAAAATTTAAGTGTTTGAATGTGTATGAGGTCAAACTCATAAGTATGAGCCAATCGCACGATTAAATCATAAGTAAGAGCCAATCGCTCGATTGAATCATAAAGATGAGCCAATCACACGATTGAACCATAAGTATGAGCCAGTCACACGATTGGACCATGAGTATGAGACAACCATGTCAGAAGACTAAACCAATCGTACGAATGGATGAAGAAGTATAAGCCAATCGCATGCCTGAACCCCAGTCGCACGAATGAAGCATGCGTATGGGTCCAGTCGCACGGCGGAACTTTAAAACTGTATAAATAGAGGGGTTAGTCGGTCGCATTCATTACCACCCTTCAAAGCTCTTAAAAACCGCCCATACACAAACACTCTGCCCAAAATTCCTATTACTGTGATTACCCTTTGATTGTTATTCTAATTGTTGTCCTACTCATCTACAGGTATTATGACAATGAAATCGGCCCAAATGATTGGTTAAATTGAACCATAGGGACCGATTAAGTTAAAATCAAGAATTGAGAATAACTCTTCAAAATAGACCACTTAATTGGACATAAACGTTGATTTAAAGGACATTAAGTGCTATTTAGAGTCCCTGCGAATCTAATGAGTCTAAACACGAAGTCTAATATAAAGTTTTGACATAGATTCAAACTTGGAGTGTCGAACAGAGCAAGATGCGAATGGACACTCCGTATGAACCTCAGTCGCACGATTGAGCCAGGCACACGATTCAATCGCATGATTGAATCAATCAGTGACTCAGTCGCACGACTGACTCAACCACATGGCTTAACATATGACTAAGTTTAGTTGTAGACTCAATCGCACACCTGAACTCAACCGCAGGCTCAATCGCAAGACTGAACTCAGTCGTATGGTTCAATCACACGACTGAACGAGTTTGATCAAAACAGTTTAATTTCCAACTATCATCTCTTATGCACAAAAATAAATGTATATGTTTTTTGTGTTACAGCAACATGGCTGATAGATGGACGATGAGCACCAAGCACAATATATGTGCCCATCTCGATGCTACTACCAGGAACGCCTCTGAGTTCGCTGGGATTATAGCCTTTCTATGTTCGAGGATCTTAAGGCTATCTCTGCTCCTTGCACACCCTACAGGTCTATACAGCAGGCCTTCTGGGAAGGTGCCTCAGTTGATTGATCTGCACCATATTGTATTAGGAGCTCTATCTTCAAGCAGGAGATAGAGATCACAGAAGATGACCTGAGGAGGGTCTTGGATCTAGGTGAGGATGTTGCCTACCCAACCAAGCTTCATCCCCTGACTGTTCGAGGATGCTTTCTAAGGATAAAGTACGCTAGGGACACCAATGCAGGTGTGCTCAACAAGAGCAACATGTGCCCCCAGTTCAAGTACTTGGCCCATGTTATCCGTAAGTGCATAGCATCAAGGAGAGGAGGATTTGATGAGCTGTCGGACCAAATCCAGAACGCATTCGTTGCTCTGGTACTGAACCACCCGTTCAGTTTTTCTCGCATGCTCTTTGCATATTTGATCGAGAACCTGGAAGCAAAAGGCAAGGAAGGCTTCTGTATGTACCCACATTTCCTACAGATGATTATTGATGAGAAGCTTCCTCTGCTGCCAAAAGAGAGAGATGATGTTGTTACTCTAGAGGTGATGGATGAAACGAATTTAGGAAGGATGAAGGTGTACCGGGGGAAGCAGGTGAAGCCCCCAGTTAGGAGACTGTTCAGGCATCTTGCCAGTGAAGATTATATGGCGCCCTCTCGCAAGAAGTGGCCTCACGATGATAGCAATTCTGATGTTGAGCCAATTGTGTTACCCACTGATGAAGAAGACGATGATGATGATCAGGATGACAGTCAAGATGGTGGAGATGTTGGTCCCTCTCAATCTAGGGCCACTGACACTGCTACTATATCTCCACCATCTACACATGACATTACTGATGCACCTGGTGGAACAAAGAAGGCTGCCTTCCACCAATACTTCCTACTCGATGAAGAGGAAGAATCTGACAATGAGCCTCTGGTGAGGAATGTCGGTAGCCGAGTTGTGGCCACCGACAAAGGGAAAGAGGTGGCTGGCAGACACCAGGATGGGTCGAAGGGTGGTGCTATAGATTACACTGATCCTACTTACACCCTAGACCAGCCACTCAGCTCAGGGGGAGCCTTTGTCTCAAAGGGCTCAAGGAAGAAACAGATGGCCCAACCCTACGGCAAGAAGAGCAAGAGGCAAAGGATCACCCTAATTACCTCCGTTATCACCACCACTACCACAGCTCCCACCACCACTACCACACCTCCCACCACCGCTACCACAGCCACTCCACCATAATCCACTCCCATTCCTCCTCCCATCTTCACCACATCCACCACCACATCCACCACCACAACCACCACTCAACAAGCTGGTACATCCACTCAATCCCCAATGACACATGACTCCACTCTACCCAATATCGGGTTAGAGGAACAGCTGGCTAACCTAAACCGCATTATGCTAAAGTTGATTGCCACTAATGATCTGATAGCTACACAGCTAAACCAGATAATGGAGGTAAATGATAATCAAGCCAAGCAAATCGCTCTGCTCAGTGAGAAGAATTCACAGTATGAGAGAGCGTTAGCCTAAGCTCACCATGCGCTTAAGGGTCAAAACGAGTTGGTGATGGCATCGGTGAAAAGGATTGAGGATCTGGAGAAAAAGAACAAGAAGATCTTGCTAAAGCTGAAGGGATCCAAGAGTGAGCCTTTAAAGATTAAAGATGGTGATGATGAGGATGATGATGATGAGCTCACTGAAGATGAATCTGAAGAAGAAGAAGATAATGATGAGGAAAGAGGACCAAGTGGTAAGGACAAAGAGGATGATCAAGATGGTGATCAAGAAGGTGATGCAGTTGCATCAGCCTCAAATCCATCAGCTCAGGAGAGGCGCACCAAGAGAAATCAAGATCAAGGAGCCTCGTCCTCAACTCCTCAAGCTGAAGAGACGACTGATCAAGGCAAAAGTAGTGATTAGATGTTTATGTATTTAAAAATTTTGTACTTGAATTTTGTATTACATTAATGTAATTAATGATTATTTATGGTTGTTTTGATTCAATGTCTTGATTAATGACTTATGTGTGATGTGTTAAATGTTTAATCAAACAAATAAAGCTCAACAGCAAGATGAATATGATGTCATCCCCCTTCAGCAAATCAAGACTCAACTCACTATGATTCTTGATTTTCAAGGGATCGTCAGAAGGTCAGTGAGCTACACTCCCGAAGAAGGAGAAATCATACATGATCTGACCGACGAGCAGCTAGCTGAGATGTTCCGACTAATCTTGATGAAATTGTCAAAGATGCTCCATAAGTCGATGTTCTAAGTGATGAGGAGCTACAGGATGTCGATAAGATTGAGATTGAGGATATTACAGTTGAGCACTATCCGGAGTACACTGACCCTGAGGGCAATGTTATCCCCAACTTGGGTGAAACTTTTGTCAGTGCTACTTTTGAGAAGTTGGAGGAGATGGAGAAAGAGAAAGAAAAGGATGAAAGTAAAGCCCAAGCTTCTAACGCTAATGTTGATTTAAAAAAAGATGAATGTGTCGTTTGTTTTGCTTAAATGAAAGCCCAGTGCGACCTCCAAAGCAGAATGCCTACACCAAACTGTACAAAGTCAAGAAACATCAGAAGGTGTCTGGCAAAATCATTGCGTGGGCTTATTTTGAAGACTTGAATGTCTATGCTATAAAGAGAGAGAAGGGGTTTGAGTACTTCTGATATCCACATGATCTGAAGACTATTCCTGGTTTTGAGCTCAACCGCCTGGCATGCTTACATCTTTTGTATGCCAACCCGAGAAAGATGTGGGGGTGGTTTGAGGCTGCGTTGAAGAAAGAATACCACACCAGATGGGTAAACTTCAGAACCTAACAACCGAAGAAGTTCATTCATAAGTCTGAAGTTAATCCTATATCTGGAAGACCAAAGGTGGTGCTGAAGTGGAGTCCCCCACCCATAATGTCCAAGATTCCCTTAAAGAAAATGCCTCAGGACTTCACTCCACACTTCAAATAGTGGTATTATGATTGGCGGACGGGAGAAGCGGTCATAGTGTTGAACAAAGATGGAAAGATAGAGACTATCAGGGTATTTGACCCAATGTGGCTTACCAACTTGTCTACAGAAGATGTTTATACTTTATACAAGTGGCCATTGTTCTATGACACACAAGACATTGTACAAGCTCTTCAGTTCTAACATGTTATACGGCTCTGCTTCGCGTTTGAGATACATGCGGGAGTTACAAGAGAAGAGAAGTACAAGAAGTTTCAAGAACATGTGAAGAATGTTAGACAATAGGGTAAACTAGGTCCAAGGGGGAGTTTGTAGATACATGATGTTCCTAGTTTATGTGCTTCAATGTAAAAGTCTTTCATTTCTTACACATGTGTAATGTAATGACTCGATGAAATATAATATGTGTTTGATGTTTATTTATGTTTAATTATTTCATATTATTATTATGTTAAGTATAATTCATAAGTATGAACTTCATATATAGGTTTGAGGTTGTTGTACATAGATCTTAGTCAATAATGATTAAGTAATGTGTTCAACCTAGTCGGGTGATTATTCATGCTAATGGACCATACTTATGGACATACGCATGAATATATCATGCTTATGGACCAGTCGCATGACTCAACCAGGAGACTGGATCAGTCGTATGATTGAGACATAAGATTGACTCAGTCGTACGATTGAACCTTCAGTCGTGCGTATGACTCAATCGCATGATTCACTCGCACGATTGAACCATGCTATTGGTTCGGTCGTACGAATAGAAACTACAAATCTATAAATACCACTTAATTCGTATGGATTGGGGATTATTCGAAGAATGGTTCTAATAAATTAATTTGTATTTTAAAACAAGATCTGAGCTTTGGCCCGCCGGTTAGCAGCAGCCTTCGCACATGGGAGGTTAAGGGTTCGAACCCTGCCTCTGTCATGTTTTATTTTAGTTGTTT
Source organism: Flaveria bidentis (assembly GCA_018326385.1). Lineage (NCBI taxonomy): Eukaryota > Viridiplantae > Streptophyta > Magnoliopsida > Asterales > Asteraceae > Flaveria > Flaveria bidentis. The sequence continues at coordinate 27,335 of BJCM01273641.1, read as the reverse complement.
GTTTTTTTAATTTTAATTCAGAAAAATTATTATTATATTAATAAATCTAAATAAAAAATATTTTGTTAACTAAAACATTTCAGAAATTATTAAGTTAATTTATAAAGATTTTAATACTTATAATTTTTAAATTTAATTGTTTTTTAAGGTTATAAAAATATTATTAAGTCATTTGTATGTTATAAATAAATTATAGCTCAAACTTGGATTATTTCAAATAGATTTAACCCTTAAACTTTTATTTAAGTTATTGAAACTTATAAAACAATATAAATATGTATTATTCTCTATTCTTATTCTTTTAAGGTTTTGAGATTATAAGACCTTTATTAAAACATTTAAAAAATTTATAAAATGGTTTTAAATAATTATAAATTATTTTGTGAAACATTTAAATAAGTATTTATTAAACCATTATCGTTCTCTATCTTAATTGATTTATTCCAACTTTATTGAACCAAAACATAATCGATTGCTTTATTTTATTTTATTTGATTTAGTAATTAAAAAATCCCAAATTCCAAATGAAACCCTAATTCATATTTACCTTTGACTCTTATCTTCATTCTAATTCTGATACAACAACCATTAGGTTGAATCGTGAAGTAATCATTGGAGAATCATATCTTCTTATTATCTTAAGTGCATCTTATACCATGTGAGTTTATCATTCCCCTTTTTACTTTATTTCACACCTTTTGGGGTGAAACATGTTAACCTTATAAACTTACACTTGTAAACACCTTGATACTTGTAAATGCACGTGTAATTCATCTTTAATTTTGTCATCGTTATTTGTAATATTGTGAGTCTTATATGATGGATATTATATATTAACAATCATTAACTATTGCTAGCCTGGTGACATCATAGATCTATGATCCTGACAAGCCTATTTGGTGCTAAAGCCAGGTTATTGCCGACTCCTGATGACGTATGACTTGTTCATCATGGGAACCAAGTACACTTAGCTAATCGTTATAACTTGTAATCTTAATCATAGTCAAGGTTTGATTGTATCTATATGTGTTCTATAAACTTGCATAATTCATAACCATTGACAAGAATTTCTACTTGTAAATCTTTTATATATATATATATATATATATATATATATATATATATATATGTTTAACCCATGGAAACTCACCAACTTTAAATGTTGACCCTTTATTTTTAACATGTTTCAAGATTGTTACTTGAGGAATTCTTTTTGCTCATATAGGACTTGGACTTAGTTTAATTAAATATCTTATATTGTTGTTTAATTCTTTGTTGTATTGTAATGACCTAATTTTCTAGTATTATTCAATGAAAAATTGCATTTAATATTATTTTAACTTATTAAATTCCATAAACTATGAACAATCGTTTCACATTCGACCGCCCCGATGATTCCACCGTCGGTCGGGGTGTGACAACAACTGCCCATGCTAAAGGAAATATGTGGTTATTAACGTCTCTTCTAACAACCAAGAGTAATTGACCACCACATTTTAGAAAAAACAAATCTAAGAAGATAACTTTCCTACAACCATTTATCCATCCATCTTTGACCGCTCGATAACGAATATAGTAACTACTAAAATAAATCTCTCCATTTGGCAATGTATCCACGACTATCTCCATAATATTCGCTTGGACTGTTTTCAATATCTCAGCTCAATAATCTTAAATTCTAGCATAATGTTCATTCAATCCACCTTCAAAGTCATACAATATTTTCTTTTTTAATCCTTCACATTTTCCAACACTCACTTGTAAAGTTTGATATAAGGCTGATGCAACCCAAACACCCAAAGTCTCTCCTGCATGGATGCATAAGTGTACTGAAGTGGAATGCTTCAGAAGTTTGTCTTAGAAAAAATTGTAAGTGTGAAATCTTCCGAAGCAAAAACCAATATCTTCCAAAGCCAAACATGAAGTCTTTTGAAGCTTCAAAGACAAAGTCTTTTGAAGCCAACACTTGAAGATAGATTTCTTCCAAAAAATTTTGAACACATGCTTTATCTGATGTACCCTTTCCATAAAGCTAGACCCCTTTCCACTGCAACTATGATAAGATAGCAACTCTACATAAGTTGGTGAAAAGGTCCATGCTTTTGGTAAGTGTACATTGAGGTCTTGAGTCTGTAACTTTCTACTTTATGTACTAAATCCTTTTTGTAATATATTAGGATGTGATCTATGGCATGTCATAGTCACTAGTCAAAAGGTAATCTGCCTTTTGACTCTACATTGATTTTGTTGTTGTCTAGATCATGTATGCAGCTGGCCTTCAAAGTATGGCCGGTTGTAGGTTGTAGTATAAGTATCTCTGGTCCTTTGTATCTTAAAACATTGCTTTGTAAACACTTGTAAGGAACTAGAGAGCAATATACATCATCCTTGAAAACCAAGTACTTGTGGTTTTTAGTTCCCCATTTGATCTGTTAAGTGTTATTGCACACTTTCCTTTTTGTGTTGTTGTGTTGTTGTGTTGTTGTGTTGTGAGCAAGTATCCTTAAATGGTCCTGCAATTTGTATCAGAACATTCTAGGCTCTTGTTAGTAAGATCACGCCGTCTTAAGATCCCTCACACACACAAAATACTTAACAACTCAAATGGCAGTTATCTCTAAAACTGATATGGAAACTAGAACCATGACAAAGTCCCCACTGAGATCACTCTTGGTGCCAAACTGGAACCTGACGTTGACATTTGGTACCAAACAATGGAAGGCTTTATCAAGTCTCTAGACTCAAGAATGTGGGAGTCTATTGTTTCTAAACCTTACATACCAAGCACCTCTTCAGCTGCTACTGGAGGTGGTATGATCCCCAAGGCTGTGGCTGACTACTCAGATAAAGATAGAAAGAGAGTAGAAATTGATCAAAAGGTCATGACAGCTCTTCAGACTACTCTTCAAACTCTGTATACAGAGGTTTTAAGAAATACAAAATAGCTAAGCAGTTGTGGGATGCATTGAAACTGATGTATAAGGGTTCTACTAAAGCCAAGGAAAACAAGAAGGATCTCCTGAAGCAGCAGTTTGAAAATTTCACCTTCAAAATAGGTGAGGCCATGACTCAACAATACTTCAGGTATGTTGAGATTGTGGATACTCTAGTGGATGTTGGAGTAACTCTTGAAAACAAGGACATTGTAAGGAAGTTTATGTCCTCTCTTCCTACACAATGGACACATTATTGTGTTGCTATCAAGATTACTGAGAACCTTAAACTCTTACTCTTATAGAGTTGTATGGTATTCTTAGTGGATACCAGATGGAGATGAACATGCAAAACTCATCTGGTAACTCCAACAATCAAATAGGTTCAGCCCTTCATGTGACTAAAAGGGATAGCAAAGAACCTCAACATCATCTTGTATGCTACCCTGACAACTCACAAAAGCGTCATTTCATCACCTTCCCAGAGACACCAAGGGAGAACTATACTCAAGGAATCCCATTCTAAGAGACAAGTTCTTCTCAAGCCTTTATGTCTTTTGATGAAAGTTGTGGCAACTTTCTCTTCACCCTTGAAGATCTGGACTGTATCCATCTAGATGATCTGGAGTATATGGAGATAGTCCAGCAAATGGCTCTTCTCACTCACAGAGCCAAAGTTCTACAAGCGGACAAGAAGGAAGTTTCCCAGCAATACAACAAGTGGAAAGTTTGGGCTGGATAAGAGCAAAGTTAAATGTTACAACTATAACCTGATGGGACACTTTGATAGGGAGTGAAAGGCACCAAGAACAAATGGTGGCCAAGCACAATCCAGACCAAACTACACTGATAAAGCCACCCAGAATGAGAAGCCAAAGCAGTAAGTTGTAGTTGATGTTGAAGAAGGAGACTTTGACTGGAGCTTTCAGGTGGAAGATGCATCTCCAAACAAAGCATTAATGGTTGACCATGATAAAGCCAAGGTATTGGAATATCTCTGTACTCCTTAATGTATTGCAAAAGTCAATAGATACAGGTCCTACAACTTAGAGATGAGATCTGATCTTGAGTCATTAAACATCTTAAAATCTGATTTCAAAAAGGCTGAAAATGATTATAAGTTAAAGATAGAGGACTTATAGAAAACCATTTTAGTTCTAAAACATGAGCATACCAATTACAGACTCAGATCAAGGATCTCATAACTAAGTTGACTGAATGCCAGGCTGAGCTTATGATTTGCAAAGCCAGGGCAGAAAAATGTGTTTATGAAGAAGAGAGCTTCAAGAACATCATATCCTCATCCTTGCATGCAAAAGTTTGTTATCAAAACAAGCAGGGACCGGGATCTAGTGAGATAACTCCTCCACGCACAATCTTTTCTGTAAGATCACCTAGGTGTGGAACTTGTGAAGATGAGCTTCCTTTTATAGACCCCTTGAGTGAAGAGGATGAAGAAGTGATAGTGAAGAATTCCTTTGAGAAGAGTGAAGAGAAGGATTCTAAGAAGGGCCACTATCCTTCTAAGGAGACCAAGAAGCTTGTGATGACTAAGTCTATAAGGAAAAACTTGATCAGAAAGAGCAAGAGAAAAGCTAAGAGGGCTCAAGAGATCAAGGCCATTTTTAACTCTAAGCGGAAACAAGTCTTTATCTCTGTGGGATTTGAAGTGGTTAAGACTGAAGACATCAACCTAAACTCTTTTACAAAGAGTTATGGTTCATGTTCAAATCATCTCAGCATCAAGAAGAAGGCTGATCCGTTGTGTACCACTGCTACACAGCCTGAACCATCAAACTCCAAGAACAGTTCTAACCCCAAAACGACCGTCTTATCATCTACAAAGATGAAGGTGCAGAAGGGAAGTGATCAAAGTTAGCCTTGTTCTCAGAAGAAGGCTCTTAGGAAGAAGAAGATGGAATGTGTTATGTGTGAGAGTACTTCTTATCTTGCTAAGGATTGTCCATAAAATCCAAGAGGTGTTATTCATGTGACAAAGAAAGAGACTTCCAAGAGCTCCAAGAAGAATTCAGCTTCGGAAGGAAAATCTATTTCCTTCGGAAGCTCCAAAGTGAAGAAGAAGGCAAGTGGAAAATTGCATTCGGAAGAAAATTTGGTCTCGAAAGAAAGGAATACTTCCGAAGCACTAAAGTCTACGGCAGTGTTAGCAGGATCTTCTGAAGGTCCAGACATCAAAACTTCCGAAGTCTCAAAATCTTCTGAAGTGTTGGTCAAGTCCAAACTTCCAAAGGTGGTGTGGAAGACAAAGAAAGACCAAGTGACTGAAAGTTATCCATCAACAACAGCAAAAGATCCTCAAAGCACAACTATAGGATCTATTACTGTTTCATTACCTTCTACTTCTTTTGATAAGCCCAAGACTAATAAGGCTTGGGTTTCCAAATATAACTAATCATTTTCTTTATGCAGGAACAGCTCAAGGAAAACAAGAATGTCTGGACCATTGATAGTGGTTGTTCTAGGCACATGACAGGCAACAGGTCATTACTCCAAAATTTTGAAAGAATTGATGGAAGGCCAGTTGCTTTTGGAGGAGATGAAGGTGGTTACATTTCTGGAAGGGGCAAGGTCACAAATGGTAAGCTTAGCATTGAGAAGGTAAACTTTTTCAAGGAGCTCGGATACAATCTTTTGAGTGTATCCTAATTTTGTGATCAGGGTCATAACATGCTCTTTATTGAGCATGAGTGCATTGTTCTCAAGCCCGGGGTGGTCATTCCTTATGAGCATATCCTGCTTAGAGCCCCTAGGAGAGGGAACATGTACAAGATGGATTTTCAAGAAATATCTCCCTCAAGAGAAGTTTCATGCTTTCTATCTAAAGCTAAAGTGTGAGTCTTTCCTCTGGCATAAAAGAATGTGACATGTAAACTTTAAAAACATGAATAAAATGATTAAGAATGATTTGGTAACTGGAATGCCAAAGAAAGAGTTTACAAGTGATGATCGTTATGTTGCATGCTTGAAAGGGAAGCAACACAAGGTATCTCATAAGCCTTAGGAAAGAAACTCCATCAACACACCCCTACACTTGTTACATATGGATCTCTTTGGCCCCGCCAATGTAATGAGTCTAGGAAGGACCTCTTATTGTTTGGTGATCACACATGACTTTACAAAATTCACTTGGGTCTTCTTCCTTAGAACTAAGGATGAGACGCCTGAGATTCTGAAGAATTTCATCTTAAAGATTGAGAATCAATGTGATCACAAGATCAAAACCATAAGATGTGATCAAGGAATTGAATTTAAGAACCAAAACCTTGATACATTTTGTAACGAAAATGGTATTACAAGACAATACAGTGCTCCTAGGACTCCTCAGCAAAATGGTGTTGCTGAGAGGAGAAACAGGATACTGATTGAAGCTGCAAGAACCATGTTGTCTGACTCTAAACTGCCCATCACCTTCTGGGTAGAGGCAGTCAACACTAGCTGCTATGTGCAAAATAGAGTTTTAGTGGTTAAGACTCTTGGTAAGACTCCTTATGAACTTTGGCACAAAAGGAAACCTTTCATTGGTTTTCTCAGGTCATTTGGATGTCCCTGAACCATCTTGAATACCAAAGATCAAATTGTCAAATTTGCTAAGAAATCAGATAATGGACACTTTAGTGGATAATCTTCTCAAGCTAAGGCTTATAGAGTATACAATCTTAGAACTAGAATTGTTGAGGAGTCAGCCAATGTGACTTTCAATGAACACACACCTAGTATAGCTGGTTATGGTCCTGATTGGCTATTTGATCTTGATTTAGTTACCAACTGATATATCAAATCTTATGAGAATGTTTCAGGATCTACAAATATCTTACCTCCAGGTGATTCTAATCCAAGATTTGAGCTAAGAAGACCTTCAAGTTATACATCTTCAACTCCAGTTGTAACTACTTCTGCAAATGAAGTTTCTATCAGCACAACAAAGATAAATTAAGTTAATACATCTGAGATGCTTTCAAATTCTAGCTCAGAGTCTCAACAACCCGATAAAGAAGCTTCAAATGTAAAGGAAAATGGTGGTGGTGATAGTGATCAAGAATTTCTTGATGCTGATAACCACTCCATAGATGAAAACATCAATGATATCACACACTCATTGGATCAAGTCTCTATTGATAAGTGTGCTGATGTGATGGGAGAAGCATCAATTCCAGATCTAAATTTTTCTAATTTAGATCTCTCTCAGCAACTTTCTGTGATCCCTCAGCTAAGGATCCACAAGTCTCATCCCACCACAAACATCATTGGAGATGTTGACACAGGGGTAAGAACAAGAGGAAAAACCCATGAAGCAAATGTTTGTCTTCATTCTTGTTTTTTTATCTCAAATAGAGCCCAAGAAGATTGATGAGGCTCTGAAAGATGGACGTTGGGTTGAAGCTATGCAAGAGGATCAGCTTCAATTCAAAAGGCAAAAGGTTTGGAACCTATTTCCTCTTCCTCATAGGATTACACTATAAGAACCAAATGGGTGTTTATGAATAAGAAATATGATAGAGGCATTGTCATCAAAAACAAAGCTAGACTAGTTGTTCAAGGATACACATAAGAAGAAGGAATTGACTACATTGATGTCTTTGCTCCTGTAGCAAGACTGGAAGTTGTTAGGATATTCTTGGCATTTTCTACATCCAAGAACTTCAAGGTCTATCAACTTGATGTCAAGTGTGTTTTTCTGTATGGGGTGATTGATGAAGAGGTGTATGTCAAACAACCACCTAGTTTTGTAGATCCTAATCATCCTGATTATGTCTGCAAGCTTGATAAGGCTCTTTATGGGCTGCACCAAGCACTAAGGAAGTGGTATGAGACTCTATCTTAGTATCTCTGCAAGCATGGATATAGAAGGGGTACTATAGATGGAACTCTCTTCATCAAAGGATAGGGAAATGACTTGATGCTAGTTCAAGTGTATGTAGATGATATCATCTTTGGTTCAACTAATCCAAGGATGTGCAAAGACTTTGAGAAGCTGATGAAGGACAGATTTGAAATGAGTGTTATGGGGGAACTCAATTTCTTTCTGGGAATTCAAGTGAAGCAAGTTGAAGATGGCATCTTCATAAGTGAGACAAAGTATGTTCAGGACATACTAAAAAGATTCAACATGACTGATTGTAAGATTGCTAAGACACCCATAGCAAGAAACCACTCCCTTAGGCCTGATCTTGAGGGGAGTGTGTGGATGAACACCTTTACAGGGCTATGATTGGGTCTCTTATGTATCTTACAGCTAGCAGGCCTGATATCATGTTTGCCACATGTATTTGTGCAATATATCAAGCCAACCCCAAAATGTCACACCTTATCACTGTCAAGATAATTCTAAGATACCTCAAAGGTGCCTCAACACTTGGTCTTTGGTATCCCAAGAATTCTAACTTCAATCTATATGCATATACAGATAGTGATTATGGTGGTTGCAATATGACTACAAAGTCTACATCTGGGGGATGTCAGTTTCTTGGTGGAAGGTTTGTCTCATGGCAATGCAAGAAACAATCCTGTGTCTCTACATCAACTGCTGAAGCTAAATACATTGCTGTTGCAAGTTGTTGTGCTCAATCAGATGCTTGACTATGGATTAAACTTCAAGGAGACTCCCATTCATATAGACAACAATAGTGTTATCTCTATTATAGAGAATTCTATGCAACACTCAAGGACAAAACACATCAATATCAAGTATTATTTAATTAGAGATAACTTTGAAAAAGGATTAATTAAACTAGTTAAGGTTAACACAAATGAACAATATGCTGATCTGCTTACAAAAGCCTTTGATGAACAGAGATTTCCATATCTTATATCAGCTATTGAGATGATTAACTTTGAGTAGCTTTTTCTTAAAACTAATTCATATTATTTCTTAAAATCTATCTGTCCTAAGTTGTCTAGTTAATCACCTTCATAAGCTTTTGTTTTCTCTAGATGAAAACCTTTTGAAGACTTTCCTTAGATTTTGAAAAATCTTGATCCTTTAAAAGATATGATTTTATCTTCGAAAGAAACTTTTGCCTTCAAAACAAATAACTACCTAAGTAATTTTCCTTCAGAAGAATTTTCTGAAATATCTTTTGAAGTTTAAAACCTCTCTTAGGCACTTATATGTTTTCAATGACAATTTCCTTTCGAAGCAAATTAGCTCTCGAAAGCTTTGTTCTGTTGAACAAAATGTCCGAGTCTTAATTCTCTTCCAAGGAATTTGTTTTCAAAACTCTTAAGGAAATTCTTCCGAAGTCAATTTGGCTTCAGAAGCTTTTTCATTAAAACTTCCAAACACAGTTTACCTTCGGAAGCTTTTTCGACTTCCAAGAAAACTATTTTTGAGCAAAAAGCAAACTACTTTTTCAGAGGTGGGACCGACATCCGGATTTCAAGATTTATCCTCTTTTATTAACTTTGTCTTAAATCCTTTTCACATATAAACCCAATGGTTCCCCCCTCTTTCTATCATCTTCATCTTTTCTCCAAACCTAAATTCCAAAATTTCTTTCACCCAAACCGCCTATGTTCTTCATCTTTCTTCACCCTTAAGCTTCTCAAAATGGCCAATCTAAACCTCAGAAACAACCCTGATTTCTCCATGCAACTTTACAGGCAACACAACCAAGTTGCTCTGTTGAACTTTGAGAAAGATGATAGCTTCTCAGAGATTTGTTGTTTTCTAGCTCTATCTAACTACTTCACCTCCCTTACCATTGATCCTACTATGTATGAAGATCACTTTCTTGAATTTTGGAAGACCTGCCAAGAGGTCATTATGGATGGTGAGAAGGCATTATTTGCCATAGTGCAGGGGAAGACAATTTTCATCACTCCGACCATCATCAACAATCATCTTCAGCTGGATGATGAAGAAGGTGAGTTGTTCTTTCCAAAAGAAGCTGTTAATCATTCCTTTGAGCAGATGGGCTATGAGGGAGATTTCTCTGTAAAGACCTTCAGGAAAGGGAAGGTCTCATCCTAGTGGAAATAGTTGCTTCATGTGGTTATCCACAGCTTGTCCAATAAGCATGGAAGGTGGGACCAGATTCCTGAAGATCTCTCCTTCATAGTGCATGGAATGGTTCGGGGGTCAAGTTCAGGTACTATCATTTTGTTTATACAAATTTGCTTGCTAACTTGGATTCCTTAGAGTACATGTTTCCTAGATATATTCAATACATTCTTAACTGTGAACTGGGCTCACAGTTGAGGGAAACAGGTAATATTCTTAAATTAGGACAGATGAATCTCGATATCTTTAAAATTTTAAAGAAGCCAGTTGTTGGCTTCTCAGTGTTAGAAACAGCCCTTGTCCCCAAAATGTTAGAGCTCATTGCTCAAGGTGACAACCTAGCAATACAAGCTAGTGTTGAACCCACACCTTCCACCTCCCAACCACCAAAAAGACCTTAAATCACCCACACTTACAAAATAAAATCCAAATGAACCCCTGCTCAAGCTATTAAGTTTGTACAAGCCCCCATATACTTACCATACAGGAGGAAATGGATGCTGGAGCTCCCACTTCTCCTGAGGAGCAAACCACTCCTATTACTTCAAAGATCAGGTTCCTCATGCTCATGTTGATGAGCTCACCAGTTCAACTGCCTTAAGCCTTCACTCTGAGTCTCAACACACAAGTGAACAACCTTCAGGGGATAGTTACCATCCCAGCCTCTAGACTTAAATCACCTAATCCCAAACCTTGACTTCTATACTGATGAAGACTTAGGTTTCAGTGAGTACCATGAGTCTTTTTACTACTCCACTACTCAAAGAGAGATAAGTGCTCTTGAGTCATTTATGTCTAGCCCATATCAGTCACCCATCACTGAGGTGAATACTTCTGAACTTGTTCAGGATATCCATATGGAAGAGACTTTCACTTCAGCAAGTTTTACATTATTAAGACCTCAACCAATGAAACTCAGTCCATTGACACTTCAACTGAAGTTGTCATTGAGCAGAGGAAAACCAGCAGTCAAGAACTTCATGTTAGTGGTAAGAGAGAAGACTTTGGTCCAATTCTATTATCCCCCATGATTCTTTAGATGAAGATGAGGGGAATCTGAGGCTAAAGGTGTAAAACTATCACAAACATGCACCTATCTAGTCTCCAAGGTTAGTCATCTTGAATCTCAGGTGACTACCTTGGAAAACAGGGTCAATGATCAGCAACTTAAGATATCTTATCTTAAGGAACAACTAGCTGGGAGACCTTTAAGAAGAGCTCAACCAGGAACACAAGAACCTGTGAATGTGGTTGATCTAACCTCTAGCTCACCTATGCAAGTGGGTGATGCTACCAAAAAGGGGGAGAAAATCATCACAGACACAAAACCTAGAAGTTCTTCATAGAGCATGGACATTAAGGACTCACCATCCTCACTTGCAATTGTCCATACTCAGCAATTTCCTCAACTTCACATTGATGTGGACTCAATACACTCCTTCATTCAGAGTCTTTTTGAGGAAGGTATACCAAGGGCAGTATCATCTCCACCTCAAGGAACTTCCAATTACATCATAGGGTGGATGTATGATGCAAACAGAAGATTCCTTATTCTTCAAAGAGTTCAAGGGCAACAAGAAGTTTTCAATTTTCAGACCTTGAACTACTATGAAGGTCTTGACCTGATCAACATGCCACTTGTCAATCCAAGCCAATCTAGACAAGTTGACAGGCTGGCACAAAGGATTCAAGACAGAATTACTGAGGAGTTCAGTCTTAAAAGGAGACAAAGACAATTAGGTAATACTATTGGTCAACTGAATGTTGAGACAGACCCTAAGATTAGCTTCTAAGGGAAAACCTTGACTGAAAGCCCAGTGGTAGAGCTTGGAAGCACTGTCACACCTACAACTACTTCAGCAATTCATTCCCTCAGTGAAGCACCTGTTGGTGAAGGTGTATCACAACCTCTCTCTGGCTAGAGCTTGGAGGCTACACCAAGCAATGAAGGCCAAAGCTCTCTCAACCCTGAGTCACAAAGGTCTATGAGTGACAAAGGGAAAAGGAAAATGACTTCTGAGGAGATTGAGGAGGATGAGAGAGAGAGAGAGAGGAAGAGGAAGCTAAGGGGAGAAAGTTCCTTTAGGTCTGTAGGATTCATGGAAGCTGCAATCAAGGCTGCCCCCAGACCAAACACTCAAGATGATGAGTTAAGGGCAGTAAGGATTACTTACCTGCAAACCAGGAACTATGACATTGATGAGATTATATCTTTCCCCTTAGAAGAGCTTAATGAACTGGCTGACATGGAAATGTCCAGAGAGAGGAAGGAAGTAGAGGATGCAAAGTTACTTCTCCAAATAAAGAGGAGAAGAGACAAAAGAGACTATACAAGCATGTTCCTACTCTCTCCCCAGTTCAAGAAAGTCATGCTCAAGAGGTTGTGGCTCCACAAGAACCTCAAGTAGACAAAGAGACTGATAGGACCAATATGATCAACTACTTGACTGCCACAGGCCTATACCAGGCATCTTCATTTCTTCCCGTGTCCTTTGAGTACATAGAGTTTGAGTATCTCAAACAACTTAAGCTTGAAGTACTCAAAGAACATAAGGTAACAAAGAGAAAATTAAAGGAAGATGTTTCAAGGTCAAGGGCCATCATTCAGAAGAACATGAAGAAGTCTACCGATAGACAGAGAATGATGAGCTTCTTGAAGCTGTATGGATTCTCCAGAAGGAGACTTGGTCCTACGTCTCTATCCACTATGGATGAGCACATTACGGTGATCAAGCAGAAGATTCAAAGAGGTGAACTTGTTGAATTACATTCCCCACCAAATCAGGTCCCTCAGGAAGTGGAGATTAAGGTTGAACCATTTGATGCAACATAACCTGAATCTCCTACTGAGCCTCAGCAAGCTTCCACTTCTGATCCATAGTAGGGTTTTGTCCCCTCTCAATCTGAACCTTGAGAGAGGAAGACCCAACTGAGAAGGACAAAGAAGATCAACCAGGTGCTGCAAGCCAGTCTTCTCAGTTAAAACATTTAAAGAGGAGAAAAACGATGGCTTCCAAACCAAAGCCAAAGAAGAAGAAGAAAGAAGCATCCATCTCCAAACCTCAGGATGAGTCAAAACATCCTAAGGATGTGAAACAAAAGGAAGCTCCACCAACTCCAATTCAAGTAGCTCCTCTAGCATCGGGAAGATCCATCTTGTCCTGGACATACACTATAAATCTAGAAAGATATGGCATGTTATCAGAGATCAAGGTGTTGACGATGTCTACACATGGCAGGACATGTTCAATCTACCTTTGCATGATCTCTTTGATATGAGAAGACACTTTGAGAGTCTGAGTGATCATGATCATCTTATGAAGAAAGGGATGGTCATTATCTTGATAAGGACTATTGATATCTGAAGTCTTTAAGTGTTTTGGTAGCATCAGCCTAGGGGGAGTTTGTAAGGTTTGATATAAGGCTGATGCAACCCAAACACCCAAAGTCTCTTCTACATGCATGCATAAGTGTACTAAAATGGAATGCTTCGAAAGTTTCACACTCTGCCTTAGAAAATATTCTAAGTGTGAAATCTTTCGAAGCAAGACCAATATCTTCCGAAGCCAAACATGAAGTCTTCCAAAGTTTCAAAGACAAATTCTTCCAAAGCAACACTTGAAGACAGGTTTCTTCCGAATACTTTTGAACACGTGCTTTATCTAATGTACCTTTTCCATAAAGCTGGACCCCTTTCCACTGCAACTCTGATGAGACACCAACTTTACATAAGTTGGTGAAAAGGTCCATGCTTTTGGTAACTGTACATTGAGGTCTTAAGTTTGTAACTTTCTACTTTATGTACTTAATCCTTTTTGTAATAGATTAGGATGTGAGCTATGGCATGTCATAGTTACTAGTCAAAAGACAATCTTCCTTTTGACTCTAAATTGATTTTTGTTGTTGTCTAGATCATGTATCCAGCTGGCCTTCAAAGTATAACCGGCTGTAGGTTGTAGTATAAGTATCTCTAGTCCTTTGTATCTTAAACCATTGCTTTGTAAACACTTGTAAGGAACTAGAGAGCAATATACATCATCCTTGAAAACCAACTACTTGTGTTGTTCTTGTTCTGTCTCTTGAATACTTGTGTTTCTTAGTTTTCACTAAAACTGGTTTATAGTTTCTCATTTGATTTGTTAAGTGTTATTGCACACTCTCCTTTTTGTGTTGTCGTGTTGTAAGCAAGTATCCTTAAACGGTCCTGCATCACTCTAGATTGGTTTTTTTCATGATATCTTGTTGATTCCCTTACACTAATTTCAAGATTTTGAATTATTTTCTTGAAATATCTTTTTGTAATCTAAGAATATGTAATTAGAGAACCTAACGAAAACTATACTGAGCATGTATGCTTGGTGTTTTTATTTGAATAGAATTCTCATCTGTAACCCTCGAGGCCCAAAGCCTAAATGGACACTTCCAAACATCCTTTTTTTTCTTTACCATCTTCTACATTTTCTATAATCCCGCATCTTACTAACAATCGATTATAGTCATTTAGCATGAATACTAATTGATAATCATTTGATACATCATAATCAATCAACATTTCTTTTAATTGTGTAGGACTCTCAAATTTCATTCCATCAATGTGTTTCAATTATTTTTAATCCATATTGGGATCATAATAAGGATAAGCAACACATTTATCCTCTACACCAACATCATCCATATCCTTGTCATAATCTTGTTCACTTGTACTCCAATTATCAAGAGAATTAACATCAAATTCATCATCATCATTATTGTCAAAATAAAGTAAATTCAGAAAATGATCATTCGTACTAATATCTTCATCATCCAAAATCTGACAAAAAATAAATCACATTGCTTTTAACATGATAAATACTATATATGATCATAATAACAAATCATATTCTTAACAAAGTCAAACTAGTGATTGATTATAACTTGAAATACTAACAAAAAAAATTAGTTTACATGGGTCATACTTGTTGCTCGATTCGTACCGAATAAAGGTTGTCATCTTGATCACCATTAAAGGACAATAATTTGCATCATTTATTGCATTAATACTTGACATAGCTTCGAAAAATATAAATTGGATGGACATGGTGGGTCGTAGGTTGGTCTCAAGTCACAAGTCGAAGCTGGTGGTCGATATGAATGGATAAGGTCAAAGGTGATGGTGTGGGTCACTGGAGATAGGGTGGGTCGTAGGTCAAAGATGGGGCAATGATGGTGGGCGTTGGTTGTAGATGGGGCAATGATATTGGTTAGGGGGAATAATGATGGTGTTTAGTGTTCGAAAGATGGAAGTGATCGATGTGCAGGGATATGGAGGGATGATGGATCATTAGGGTTTTTTTTAATATTTGTTTTTTGAATTTAAAATTTTGATTTTTGATTTGTTTTATTAATTTTAAATATAAAAAAATTACTTCTAATCAGATTAACTATGTAGGATTAGAACACCAAACCAAAGTTAAATGACCTTATGTAAACAGTTATAAAAATAAATGACTTGATTGGAATACTTTTAAAAGTTGATTACTATTTTGTAAAGTTTTTCTTATATATAAACACAAAGGGATCCTTTGAAAATTATGCTATAAATGAAAATTATGAAAACTAGTGGTTAAATATATGTAAGTATGTGTTACAAAGTGTAAAACTAAAAGTTACGCATATGTAGAGGTTATGTATATGCAAGTGTGTTTTACAAAGTGAACAACTAAGAGTTGCGTACATGTATCTCATACAAGTTACGTATATGTAAGTTGTTTCGTAATTATCGACGTTTCTTGAAGTTTAGATTAAAAAAATATAATGACCTCAAAAAAAAAGGCTGTCGTTTACTCATATATACTTTAAACAATTAAAAAGTTAAATCAACTATAAATTATGTGGTTGGATGGTGATAACTTTTTCGATTTTTAATTATAAACATGGCTTTCTTTTAACCACTCCAAAAGTTAAAACCACCGTAACTTTGCGCAAACATTATACTAAATTTCCTCGTAAAAGTGAAGTTCCACTTGCTTACCATTCACTAATCGGCAAATAAACAATGTTGATGGGAATTGAGATCCACTAAATTGATTTATTATTATTGTTATAAATTAGATATGGACAAGATCTCCGACAAATCTTTGTATAAAAGTTTCCCCATTTAGCAAGCAACTCTCTTATAAACTAACATATCCATAACTATATTATTTATCAAATACCATGCTTATAACATCAAACTACCTAAGTATTGTATGACTTCGATTTATTTACATAAAATTACTAAAATAAGGCTCACGATGATTACGTTCATTTACATTAAACTTATATGCTAACAGAATTTTCTATTTAGTTTATATATAACAGACCAAAAGATAGGAGAGAATTGAATAAGGAGAGAAACTAATATTAATATGGTTGATATATGTTTGTTTATATCTCAAATATTGTATAACGTCAATAATACCAAATCTGATATCTCTATATTGAAACATGATATAATATATTGCTCACTTCATTTGATACCACATCTTAGTGCAAAACCATAAAAACGAAATTCACTTAAATATCCAATGTCATAAGAAATCAAATTTTTTATTTGATATCATTTATATTAAATTTGATGTATTGTATAACATTCTTCTTTAAAGTTAAAGTTATTTAACGGTAAAAAAAACTCTAATTATAGATGACATATAACAAATTTCAGCCAACTTCATCTAAAGTTTTATGATTATAATTTATACTACTTGTACAACATAAGTAATTTCATATAACCAAAAGCCAACTTTAAAACATGGCTTGTGAACCACCATTGCCCTTACCAACAACCGTCCACAACCACCCTCGCCTCCCTCCATCCACTCGCCCGGCCCATGTTAGCGACATCTGATCATCACCGCCGGTGTCCCCTCATCCGTATGTACATAACGGTTGTAACTACCCATATAATATACTACACTAACAAGTAACAACCTATACAGAAAAATAAATACTATATAGTGTGGTTCAAAGAGTTGATTATTCTATGAATATAGAAGAAAGTCATAAAAACGACAATAGATAAGGTTACATGTAGGTCAAAGTTTGACTCTACAGGTGATTTTATAAGGTTTTTATTGGCACCAATTATAGTAAGACACCCGAATAAATTAATTGTTAAAATATATTTATTGGCTACCTACCAGGAGCAAAGCCCAAGAAACTAACAGATAACTAAATAATTAATAATTATAGTATATACGCAAAAACATTTACAGATGGAAAAAATGTCGATTTGACCAACTTTCTTACCTTTTAAAAGAGTAACTTGCCTCTTTGGGATTCTTAAAGGATTTTTGGTTCTTACTTAGGGATGTTGGTGTTCAATTCCCGTATGGATCGGGTTTTCATAATTTTTAGTCTCCGGGTAGTGTGTTATAAAATCGTATCTCATCGTATCCATCTGGTACTTGTCACTATCTGTACATAAGGATCGAACTAGACGGTAGACATGTAAATGAACTGAACAAACACGTATGAAATTTGTTTATGTTCGTTTGTTTAAGCTTAAGTGGAAAAAAAACGAGCATGAACACTTAACAAGACAATTTTGTTTTTTTGTGTGTTCATTCTTTAAGAAAATAAAAATTTTCATGTTTTTATATATTTGCTCAGTAATATTTTAAACGAATGGTTTGTAGGGAAATTCACACTCAGTAACCGGATAATCTAAGAATCGTGTATGACACTTTTAAATTAAAATTATTTGGTGGTTTATTCGAATAAATAAATCAAATACAACTTAGTCGAGACAATGATTAAGTATAATTTTGTGTGTATTTTCTGTGAACCAAAAGAAGGAAAAATACGGCCAAAATATAGAATTTGTATCTTGGGGGATCAGGGTCAAAAATTTAACTCAACTGCCTATGTTTCACTTAGATTGGAGCCAAAAATTTCAAATTTCAGAAAAAAAAAATAATGTATTTTTAATAAAGCAAGTTTTATTAATATAGTTTTTTTTATGTGTAAGAGCATGCACATTGCGATTCTTATTTTTCTGTAAGTATATGTCTTATATTATATAATTATATGGGATAGTTGTGAGTAGTTATAAATGGAGGACAAAGAAAATATTAATGTTCATATATATATTTGAAGGTATCACAATTCATCCCTATAAATTTTTTATAATTTTGAAAGTAGTTGTGATCGGAGAAAATAGAAAATGTAATGATAAATATATAAACATATTAGAAAAAAAATGTAATGGATTTATAGTGTAATTATAGGGGATGTGAATGCTCAAAGGCAACCCCTGATGTGCACGGTTCACCTTTTGTGTATCTCCAATTTTTTGCTTATAAAGCCTAAGCGCATTCACATTAGGTTTCTTATTCTTAACACATCATTATATGGTGTCAAGTATTATGTATATATATGTACTTTGATGAAGAAGCTCAATGATATATGAAAAATTGTATACCGAAATCTATTCGATTAAAGATCGAGTTAGGTTTATCATTGAATTGTTATTGTATTTATCCGAACAAAACAACAATTACACGAGTTTTTTCTAGTTCGTACAATATTAAAGACCTTTTGAGAGGAAACAACACACGTGTATATTTTATTATCTGCAGAAAACGAATTTTGATATTGATTATCTATGGATTAGAACTTTAGCTTATTTCAATACAGTGATGGAAATTGTACATATATAAAGAGGCCGAAAGATACGATACCCATAAATTTATTTTCCTGTGGTTGAATGAGAACCTCAATACGTATAAAAATTTTAAAGGAAATAGACATAAATATACACTTACGAAGCTCTGCCCTTGTTTTGATATAGTTTTGCTTTTCGAAAATAGTTATTGATTGGACATTCATTCCGATATGCAAGTGGAAACCAATCGAAATATGTAAATCTCTAACATATAATATTACTCCTTTGGAAATGGCAACGTCCTTTGTTTATTCACCGTTGTATAATATAATGAATAAAATGGATGATAAAAAATGATAGTGGGATTTTAATAAAAGCTTGTAGGTTTTGCATTGTCCAATAAATAGATAACACATATACGTATGTATACCAACGCTAATTAGAAGATGAGTTATTTTATATGTGTGTATACGTGTATTATAAGAAAGGGTTCATGCATCAGTTTAATTATATGCAAGTTAAGGGTGTTTACATTAATTTAATTACTTCCACAGTATTATACCTAAAGTTGTAAACATTTTAAAATGGATTAGATGTGTCACTATAACAAGAGGAATATCCATCGTATTGAAATTCATAAAATTACTAAGTCATATCTGAAAGTTAGATGCATTGTTGTAAGAAGCTGGACGCACCATTGTAATTAACATGAAATCAAATTGGGAAGTTAGATGAAATGTTAGCATCGTTATAACAGAATTAGACAAATTGTTGCAATCAAGACCGTTTACAAACATACTTTTTTTTCTAAATATTGCAAATCAAAAGGGGTTAAATACACACATCTCTCTAACTCTAAACATGTAAAATTAAGTATTTCCTCAAATAATATTTGAAGAGCATTATACATTATGCATTGAAAACTTGTGTTTAAGTAACATGTATTTTTGCAAGCTATTTTTGCGACTTAAAAGACGGATACATGCAAAAATCAGAATAAATAGACAATAGTCAGGATAGGTCCACTTACGACGAACAAAAGTAGTGTAATTAGATACCTTAAGAAACTCAACTAGAACCACAGATGCAAGTTTAAAACTATCCCTTTATATTTTCAATACTACACATGCAAGTTTCCCAATGTAGCATATGTGGTAACTACTTTGAATTGGTGTGAACTAATAGACCGATCACTAAGTGCGGATGCTTCATACAACATGAGCAAACCTTTACGAAAGTTGTTAGGAACAAGCACCCCTCTCTCTATCCTGATCCAGCCAGGTTTTCTTGATCATATCTTCGCTCCGACAGTTGGAACTTGTATTGGCACGTCATAGGTGGATCAACATTAGAAAATCGCAATGCAACTTGATTACTTTTTATAAATCATAATGTAGAAAACTAAACAAAATAATAAAGATAACAATAACACTATTACCACCTTTATTTCCATCTTAAATATACAAATCACATTCATAGATGTTTATCAAACTCTTGACGACTTAGAGCCCAATGTTATATACAACTCTCATAACCCATAATCCTTGTATATATATATAGCTATACCAATGGTTGAACCTGCTTTTGATGATACAAAAACTCAGCCTTACCTATGGAGCGTGGCTCATGTTAGCCTAGGCAAGGCGTTGCAACAAAACTAAGGATGCGGTTTCGTGGTTGGGTTAAGGCAAAGGCAGTGATTTTTCGTCAGCCGCCTTGTAATCAAGAAAATCCTCATAAGAATCAGATCCACTAGAGGATCTACTTTCATATGGTGTGGTTTCTACTGGTGAAGATGGAAGTGATGAATCTCTTTGCTGTAGAGGTACACCTGATCATTAACAATAGAAGCCAAGTTATTTTCAATTTTGTAACACTATTTACTTTCTATATGAACAAAATGATGGGTGGCACAAACCTTTCTTCGCACGAAACTTTTTGGTGTGCCGTCTAATGAGTTTTCTAGTGGTTATGGTTAGTTGTCTGGCAAATGGAGAATATTCTGTATCACTTTCACTATAGTCACCACCACCACCAATTTGATCATTTTCTCCTTCACCTCTCATTGTTCTCAGCACAAAGGCCTTAGCCTTGCGTCGCTGAGAGTTAAATAATCCTCTGATTGAGGTCACAAATCCATCTCCTGCACCCTCGGGTAGTCGTTTCGGCCAAGTTATTGGAACCTGATCAGCTTTACTGCTAGGAACCCCACCATCACTGTCACTAAGATTCAGATCAGTTGTAGGGATACCAGACACAGTTGTTTCTTTCCCGTGACCATGTAATTTATCTTTAAACTTCTTACCCTGCAAAAATTCAATTATGTTACATATTTAGACTTTTTAAGTATTTTAAAAAAATTTCTATGCTCTTTTGTTGAGATAACATTAGAAATTGATTTGCTTAATAAACAATGTTACCTGCATTCCAGTGACTGATTTGAGGACACCCCAAATTATATGTTTCTTAACTCTAGAGAACAGCCTCCTCCAAGTACCAGTAAATTCAACACGATGAAACGTATCCATAAGCAACCTTAGATCACTTACAGCAAATCTAGACCCTTCATAGGTCACTAGCAGTTCAACCTGGTCATTACGAAAAAACAAGATTTGTTAAAACGGTAAGAAAAATGTTATAGATGCCAAGTTTGACCCTTTACATATGAAAGGGTAGATTTACTATATGTTTTATTTCTAACAGGTCAAACAAGTAAAAATAGAGTCAAAAATGTCAAACACTAGACTATTACAGATTTAAATTTTGTTAATCATAATAATCATACATAACATGCTAACTGTTCATAAAAATGCTTTGGATAAAAAGTGTTCTGAGTACAACCCAAACCAACGTGTTTTAAAGCACACCAAAAGTTACCCTTTCCCGACCTGTTGACTTTGCAATTTTTAAATGATAATATCAGTCCTTGACCAACTAACGAACCTGACTTATCTTGATATTATGGAATTCCCTCATAATCCTTGGCCTGGACCTTTTCTCGTCGTTTGGTTTACCTAGCTTCTTTTCTTCTTGAGAAGAACGACCAACTTTTGCAATTTTGGACTTAGCTTTACTAGATTCATCCTGCTGTTCAACACTTCCAACCAATTCAATCTTTGATGGAGGGAGACTTGAAGAATGTAATTGTAGCATAAGTTCATTAGTAACAGATTCTGCTACAGATTCTTCGCATGTTCTATCAAACGAAGAAGTTCGTACTAACTCAGGTGCTGTGGTTTTCCCATTCTGTCCCTTTAATCCCTGCATGATTATAAAAAACCAATTGTAATATTTATCTACCATTCGTAAGATCATGATTTGACAGGTCAGTAAAAACTCACATGAATGGAATCAGAATGGGAGGTGGAATGATTGCTTCGGGATGTTAATGACAATGACGGATTAGATCGTGTGGACCCCTCTGATTCTTTTGTTGAGTGACTGCTTGATGCAGAAGCCTCATTAACAGCAGGACCCTTTTTTGCTCTTCTAAAACCAGAAGTAGTTGACTCCTTCCAAGCTTCCTATTTGTCGAAACTAAACACTTTTAGTAATCATACTTGACAGATTGATTATTTATTAAAAAAATGGATAAGGTAATTTGGGTCAACCCAACCCGCCTATTTTGCCACATCCAAAACTAGTCAATAACTGAAGGCCACCTAACCTGGCGACGTTGACTATCTTGCTCCTCTTCTGGGAAAAAGTAACCCCACATCATTCTATACATTTGCTCAGTCAAATGTATTTTCAGCGGGTAAATATCCACCTTTAAGGATTAAACAGTAGCTTTAATCAGTACAAGATGATAAGCATTTCAACCCAATTAAGCATTAATGAAATAAGAATTGTTATATTATTAAGGTCTTGATAAAGATGTTGGTCACAGATCAATGATAAGGACATGTTTATTAGGTCATTGTAAGATCACATGTTAGTAGTATTGTAACTATATATCTGTGACTCGATCAGAAGATTTGGTTTTGTGCTTTTTAACTTGCGCATAAATTATACCATGCTTGAACGGAATGGTTTGCTAGACAATTAGACCTGCTAGTAATTTAGTAAAGGCTCGAATTAATATATGTAAGAGAAAATAATCTGCAGAAAGTTCACGCACATCATACTGAATATTTATATTATACTATACAAATGATCAAGGAACCCTAAATACTTGTCATAGGAACAGACATAGGTAAGGTTAAGTTTGACCTTAGAATTCACCAAGATCACTAAAGTTGACTATTTCTATTCTTGATACAATTTATATTAAGCAGCAGGCAGAAGGTTGCACCTGGAATAATTCAATAGGCGAGTTGCCATCCTTTGGAGCTCCTTGTTTTGCATCCACCCGAAGCATCACCTTTCTGAACCCGCAAAAAGTAAGTGCAAGTTTATAACAAAATATACTCAAAGAATTCAAGCATGTGCAAATACCCGCAGAAGAAAAAAACAGTTACATACTTGCCCCATTCAGGAGGAGGATTCCACGCTGACAGAAGCATGTCAGATTTTGCATTAGGCAGGCAATTTCTCACAACAAAGTACTTTGTTGTGAACCTAGCAAGGCCAACATCTTTATAATCTCTATCAAAATCATATATCTGCAAACAACAAGGTGTTTCATTAGATTCATCATGAATTAAGGTTCATGGTCGTGAGCCCCACAAAAGAAAGAATGACATTCAACCTAAAAAACACTAGAAACTGAAAAATATCATAAGTATGTAACGATCATGAAAATGACCATTCTTTATTTTAGATTAGAGTCGGGCTTACCATGTCATTTATCTCAGCCTCTGCAAAAGATTTCCCATCCACAAACATCCCCCAAACAACTTTGTTGATTTGCAAAGATATGCGCATAGCACATGAAGGGCTTTTATTCTTCTCTTTCTCCATAAGTCGTAGTTGTGCAGCTTTCTGCATAACCATCCTAAAAGAAGCAGCAGCTATCTTTCTAGATTTTTGTGCATTCACCAATTCTTTCCGCAGTCGTTGCATCTATAAATGTAAGCTTTTAGCATTCTTACGTATAACAAAAACAAAATAGTGTGATGAACTTTAGACATGAACTTTTTAGATAATATATACTTTAAAAGTTCTGCATCTTACCAATGTGGATCTACCACCACTTATCAACCAATGATTCCCTTCCTTCTCTGAATGTGCATCTCCCGAAGTATCTGTAAGCAAGGAAAGCTTCCGGATATCATCAAAAAGCAAGTTGCGGGCCCGTTCTTTCTGTTCAAGGTTGACTCGTTCTAACTCCACCTCTTCAACACCATCAGGAACTACTTCATCTGCTTCTTCCTCAATGTCTTCATCATCTTCTGCTGATTTGGGAAGACTACTTCTCCTAGGCCTGAATTACAAACTTCAGTGAAATGACCAAATTACATAAAAAAAGGTTGACCCAAGCAAAACTTTCATATTCTCACATTCGCCTATACAACATTTAGATATCAAAACATACTCAACTGTAATTAAAAACTTCATAATGTATGGTTGATAATCACATGCAGTCTCAGATCCATCATATCCAAATAAGTTTATACCAAAGAGTTTGTAGCCTAGCGGTATCAAGGTATAAGGTGTTCCTCCCTAAGTGGTTGAGGGTTCTAATCAGATAGTGGACATTGGTGTAGATTAGGAGTAGGTTTAGAGGGGTGTGAGTTAGCCAATCTAAGAAAAAACTAAATAAGTTGATCCGATAAATATTGAGAATAACATAGTGAACTTCACGACAAGGAGTAACATGGTAAATTAAGATATTCTTACTTGGGAAGCCTGGCAAAGAGTAGATTAGTCAAAACATCAAGCATAACTTGAAACTGCCGAGATGTCATGGTTGCTGTTATATTTTGAGAATTGAAAGCAAGTTCCTTCAAAGGTTTGACCTGCATTACAGAGAATTCAACAATTATGTATATTATACACAAATAAGTGTGTGCGCAAAGCTATGTCATAACATGAGTATCATAACATACCTTTACATCTGTTGTTCCACCTTTGTGTCTGGTATAGCGGAAATACATATCACATGGCATAAAAACTCTTTCAAGAAGTGCCCCAGTGCGCTTTACTTTTTGTGAGTTTCTACGAATCTTTGGTAACCACTGAAGTCCAGCCCCTGGATCAACATCAGTTGGAGCCACATGAGCCTGCACGTGTTCCAGCATCACTGATAGTTCCATACGATTCCATGTTAACTCAGGTTGGGATTCTGGATTATTCACATCTCCACTCCCAAGTGCTTGTTTAATCACCTCTATACCCACATTCAGAACTGCATGAAATGACCGAGCCAAAACTCTCCCACTTACAGCAGCAAGCAAAAATCTACCCTGATAACCATAAATACACGATTAATCAAATAAGGTTTACTAAAATAATTCAGTTCTAACACCTTAACAACTTACATTGGCATCATCAGAGTGAAGATTGAATTGTGGCTCAATAACATTTACCATGAAACGACGAGTGCCCTCTTCATCAGAGTCATCAAACCCAAGTTTGTCTATCAATTAGAAAAGGATTAAAATTTTACATAGAGGATAAAGATTCAAAGCAGAATTCATCATGACAAAAAAAGAAACCCATAAATGTGATCAGATATATTGTGGTTTTGTACCAAATGATTGACTGTCTACTTTAGTTGAATTTGCTGAAGATGGGTCCGACCCTGATGGCTCCTTTTGTTTAGAAGAACTTGCACCTTGACCAACAGAAGGGTTCTTGGAAACATCTTCATGAAGAGATTCCTTTATACATTGTACTTGGTTCCCTTCTAGAAGCTTCCTCTGGGCATATTGACGAGAAGGAGAAGGTTTTGAAGGTGCAAATGCTTTAGATAATTCACCAACCCATGACCAAACAGCATTTCTGTTTTCAATTGTCCACAGTAGCTTCAATCCATAGACAAAGATACGCTGACAGTTATCAGCTATCACTACATTATAACCATCATCCTCACTTGGATCAGATCTTGCTTGTTCATCACTCTCACTTCCATTTTCAAATTCTGACCTAACATATGTCATCTCAGAATTTCTTCTACCAGCTTCTTGCCAAGCAAGCAATCTGGCTGGATCTGCCTTTGGTGATTGCCTTCTAATTGTAAAATAATCAGATGACAACAAAAAACCATCATCACGATGCCGTTCTGTAGTAGTTCTACCATTGCCACTGTTTTCATTTACAACTCTGTCTGTGGATGAAGATTTTGAGCTTTTTCTTGTCATTTGAACAACTTTGATAACACTGGTGCAATCATCTTTATTAAGAAATACTTTAGGCATATGAAGATCGAGACCCTGATACACAAGATCGAGAATGTCACGTTTGCTCTCAAATGTATACTTTTGCTTACCACGACTATAACACATTTCGTATTTTAACTTTGTCATCTTAAATGTCAATCCTTTAGCTGGATCATTATCATCTAATGACATATGTCTTAAAACGGTTGGAGTTGAGTCGATCCGGAACATAAATTCTGTCATGACTTTGTCTAATGAAAGATTACCAGACCTAGGAACTCTTGGGACACCAAAACGAGGCCATCGAGAGAAGTAACGCAATTTGTGAGGAGGACTATAGTTCAAGCTCCAGAATTTTAAGAGCCAAGCGAAGTCATGAGGGCCAACATTTAAAGTTGGTGAATTAACTGAATCATTCTCCAATTTCAATGAATCATGCAAACTTGCATCAAATGCAGCATAACCGTTACTGGAGGACTGTGAAAGAGATATGATGGGTCTGAGAGAGAAATTCCACCTCAACGATAATGATGTAGATCTGAACGGATCATATATCTTATCACGAGTGACACGTTCAGACGGAAGCGCAAATAAATAATGGTTGAGTGGGTTACCCGACTCGCACTCCCAGTCCATTGTTACCTCCAGAGTAAAGCTAGGGGCCACTAGAAAAGCACCACGTGCGCCAGATGGTGGTTTAATTGTTGAATGTCGAAGCAAATTCTCCAAACTGCTTGTAAACATCTTGAAGTCCTTTGCTGAAACATGTATACGTCCATCCGTGTGTTTGAGTTCCATATATCCGGAAGAAATTTGGAGTTCATCATTTTTCTCATATGGATCAGTTGTAGCAAGAATGTGAAATGTGCTTTCAGAAAAACACAATGTGGTTTTTCCGTGAATATAATTTCTCATCTCATCCCACCATGGCAAGCTTTTTTCTTTTTTTGGGGCTATAATATTGGAAGCACTTGGGTTTCTAACACTTAAGTTAGCCCTACGCAAAGCTATTGTGAATGCATAGCTTAAATCAGCAAAAGCTGGTTCAAAACCAACTCCATAAGATATTTCTCCTTTCTCGAAAAGTAACGGTAAATCCAAATATGTTTTCATTGGAGGAGTTGTGCCACTAGCTGAACGATACATTTGCACCTTCCTCCAACTACCAACATAGACGTCATGCCGAATTTGGGGTTGAAAAGGTGTCGCCTGCAATAAAATTCAGAATCATTTTCTCTCTATCATTCCTTAGTTCAGTCCTCAAACAAATAAAGGGAAAAAAAGTTAACGAAGACGAGTTGAGTCAAACAGGTCAAAAGTCATCGAGTCTATTTTTGTTGCATAATGCATACAACCTCCGTCATCATTTTATTCAAACTGCTAGATTGTTATTGTTTTACTAACTTACTATAGCTTTTTAGAATCATAAAACAGACAAAAGGTTTTGACCTTTACTTAAAAACACTTGTTTTCACCTGAACCCAATTGGAGCCATT
>BJCM01273640.1:23311-36314 GCA_018326385.1 Flaveria bidentis | reverse complement strand
ACAACTACTGAAGAGTACTTCTTCAGCTGTTATGACAAACTGCTGAAAACGTTGCCTTCAGACTTTGACATCAGCTGTTGTCTTCAGCTGATGTCTTCAGCTGTTGACTTCAGCTGATGTCTTCAGCTGTTGTCTTCAGCTGTTGACTTCAGCTGTTGTCTTCAGCTGTTGACTTCAGCTGTTGTCTTCAGCTGTTGTCTTCAGCTGTTGACTTCAGCTGTTGTCTTCAGCTGTTGACTTCAGCTGTTGACTTCAGCTGATGTCTTCGGCTGATGTTTTCAGCCGTTGTCTTCAGCTTTTGTAGACATCTTCGGTTGTCATGATGTCTGTGGGACTTAAAGGTTTTTCTGATCTGGCTCATTGGTTATTTTGGTCCAACATTTAACAAACAGTTGGTTGCGGGTAGAGACAAGCCCATAATTTCATGTCTTGAGTATGTTAGGGAATACATGTTGAAGAGGATTGTTGTTGTGCATAAGTTGATTTCAAAGAGCCTAGGGCCCCTTACACCCTATGCTACTAAAACCTTAGATCTCATCAAGAAACAAGCAAGTGAATATAGTGTAATCATGGCTGGAGTCAAAAAATACCAAGTTAGTGGACCATGGATGGATCAAGTTTGTGTTGACTTAGAGAAACAAACATATTCGTGCAGGAAATGGGAGCTTACAAGCATGCCCTGTAAGCATGCAGTAGCTTGCATATGGGATTTGGCAACTTATGAACAACAAAATGTAGTTCCTGAGGCTTGGGTGTCAAAAGTGTATTGGTTAGAAACCTGGAAGGATGTATACAAAAACACCCTTGAGCCTATCAATGGGAGACCCATGTGGATGCCATCCAATTGTCCAACTACACTGATACCTCCAAAGCATCATACTCAGGTTGGGAGACCTAGAAAGAAGAGGAAGAGGTCAGTTGAGGAGGTGGCTGCAGGTAAACTTAACAAAGGTGGAAAGCTGGTGAAAAAAGGATTTTCAGTGAAATATGGTTTATGCAAGAATTATGGTCATAACAAAATATCTTGCAAAGGATAGGATTCATCACAACAAGTTTCACAAGGTGCTCCTCTAGGAAGTCAGTAGTTAGTAACATGACTGGAAATATTTGTCACTTGAACATGATCCTTTAGCTGCCTATGTATTTTGAACATGTTTTTTTGTTGGGTATGTGTTATGAACATGCTTTCATGATGGGTATGTATTTTAAAACAATGTCACAACCTCTCATATTTTATGGTATGTATGAATTACCTTTTGATATTGTTTCTATAATATGTTATGTTGGTGTATGGTGTATATTTGTCTAATATGATATGGGCATAACTACTATACACATGGCAACTACTTTTATCAACTGTCTCAAATGGAAACTACCTTTGTCAAGTGGTTGTATTGTGCATGTTTGTGAATTGAATCTAGCAGTGCTTAGTTATACAATGCATATAACCGAAAATTTGTTTTCATTAACCAATAAACTTGTACATCCACTACTAATTGACCTTTACAGCATACAGTACAAAATTAGGTCAATTGGTACAAAAAAACAACCAAACCTTCACTAACACAACAAGTACACAACAAATACAATCCAACTCAAAATTAAAAACATTTTTAGTCTTTTCACTTGATCCTCTAACCTCCTGCCTTTTTCTTCTCTCACGTTGTTTGATCTTAGCAACCCATTAATAATTTCTGTAGATCTTGAACACAATGCGGGTTCAGCCCAACTCACAAAACCACAATTCGTCCCCATTCTTGCACAACAGTGAAATCGACGACCTGGATTTCTTGAGGTCCATGATGTGCGAACAAAGGTGCCACATCCACATGAACATCTCACCATCGTCTTATTTTGACAGAGGAAAAGAGAGCAAATTTGTGAGGGAGAGAAATGAAAGTGATTGAGGTGTATTCAGATCCATGTGTTTTTATTAGGGTTTTATGAGAGATAAAGAAGAAAGGACGGAAATACCCCTGCAAGAAAGAGAAAAAAAAAAGACAGATTTAACTGAGCCAGGTAACGACGTCAGCTTGAAGGATTCAAACGAGGAAGAAATTAAAAGTTCAGGGGGCGATTCAAGGTTTTGAAACTATAGGGATTCAAACAGTTAAAAATAACAAACCTCAGGGATGCAAATGGTAATTTACTCTTTAAAAAAATAGTAAAAACCTTATATAAGTTACATAGATAAAATGTGCCTTTTTAGTAACCTTAATTAATGGAATGAGACAATGTTAGCATCTCTTCTTCTTCACATCGGTGTGTCTTCCTCCATCCACAAACAACCCCTTCAACTCCATCTTCCACGTTGGTCGTATCTTTCTTTCACATCATATCATTTTGATATACCAACATATATTGTTCATATTCTTATCTAAATTTGCTTTAAAGTTCACCAGAAATGATAATAAATCATAATTGTAAATTTTTGAAAAATCTTGATAGTTTGAAGGTCAAACTTTTCTTAGGCAAACCTTTGTTTTTAATTAAGAGGTTGTTTGACAATTTATGAAAGATTGTCAATAAGATATCTGAACCATTAAATGTTGAACTATTAAGAGGTCTGAATCATTAATAACTAATATATTGTTTAACTATTCAATCTGTCCAATTCAGATAAGATGTCTTAACCATTTAATATTAAATCTCTTAACTATTCAGCTTTAGTATAATACTTAACACCATTTAGAGGCAAATGTTTGAACCATTCAGTCATTTGCTCGCGAAACAAACAGGTTGAACCATTAAAGGTTGAACAATTCAGACATTTAAATCATTAAAAACTTGATTCAGATGGTGCCAAATA
This sequence comes from Flaveria bidentis, assembly GCA_018326385.1. Lineage (NCBI taxonomy): Eukaryota > Viridiplantae > Streptophyta > Magnoliopsida > Asterales > Asteraceae > Flaveria > Flaveria bidentis. The sequence continues at coordinate 33,505 of BJCM01273640.1, read as the reverse complement.
ACCCTTAAGGAAGCATTGATTTTTTTAAGACGAACCTTTTTTTTAAAACTAAATTACCTATGTTGTTCACACTAAAAGCAAAACATATATGTACTAGTGATGAAATTACAAACCAAAAGTAATATAAGTTTTCTTTGGAATTATTTCATTTCCCTCTTGCATCAATTTCCTTCAAACATTTCATTTCCTCAAAACATTATATGAATATCAAGTGACACATCTCATTCCTACTTATGGGCTGAGTTCATAATTTTTGAATAATTAAGTGCTGGACCAGAAAAAAGTCTGAATCATTAAGTGTTGTATCACTAAAAGGTCTGAATAATTAAGATGTATTATATCGTTTAACTATTTAAATACAAATATCTTATCAATTTAGACAATGGGTCTTTAACCATTCAGTATTAGACATTTTAACCATTCAACATTAGTATAATTCTTAACCATTTAGAGGCAAATGTTTAAACCATTCAGACATTTGCTCGCAAAACAAACAGTCTAAATCATTAAATGTTTAACCATTTAAACATTTAAAGGATGATTTAAATGCTATCAAACAACGCTTTACCTAAAAAATACATGGTAAAAAAACAAAAGTTATAAGACGGAATCATTAAAAAGATTCTAAAATAAGTCACTAAACCACTCTTTAATTATTACAATAAACACCCACTTAAAAACCGACTTTTAGCCTTTATGATTCGCATAATTAAAAAGCCCCCAACGTAAACTACAATTTCCCATTTTCAAACCCAAAATTTCCCAACGGTACACTCTCATCTCTCTCTACACTCAACCTCAAACCCAATTTCATGCCCAAATTCATCAATTAATCGATCTCAAATCCTTCAACTCACACAATACAATGCAAGATTTCATCGGATCTGTTCGCCGATCACTGGTGTTCAAACCCTCAGCCGCCGCCGGTGGAACCGACGACGGCGTCGGCGGTTCATTCGGTGGATTCGTCGAGAAGATCGGTTCGAGCATTCGCAAATCGAGAATCGGACTGTTCTCGAAGGCTTCGGTGCAGGCGCTGCCGCCGCCGAGAGCCGTGGGGAGGATGAAGGTAGAAGAGGCTCGTTCTCAGATCCGGTGGAGGAAAGGGGAGTTGATTGGTTGTGGGGCGTTTGGTAGGGTTTATATGGGGATGAATCTGGATTCGGGGGAGCTACTTGCTGTTAAACAGGTTGATCATTTAACTTATTGATTTATACTTATGGTAGATGTTGGTGTGTTGGTTCTGGTGTTAATTGATTTTGTTGATTTGCAGGTTTCTGTTGTGGTGAATACGGCTTCGAAAGATAAAACGCAGGTGTGTTTCTAATTGCTAAGATCAGATATTCAATGTTGTGATGGTAGTGTAGTGTATTACTTGTTTGCTAGACAATTTGATCAGATTTGATTATCTAACTAAGTGGGTCAATATGTGATCTGTTAGATAATGAATCGTGATCCAGTTTAGTTTGTAAGTAGTACCATTAGTATGTAGTCCCATTAGTATTTCACAACTACAAATTACTAGTTTAAAAGGCAGTGGTAAAGGGCAAACTAGATTTTCTGAATGTACATTAAAGTTGTTAAAACATGGTATCCTGAAGACCTGAACTTCCATCATATACTGTGTTTTTAATGATATAATGTGTACTTAAAGAGTTGTATTCGTTATGTGTGAGCTCTTAAAGGACAACACTTCAACTTTCAACTAAAAATATATTTACATCACTAGTTATTTAGTATTATATATCAAGTTTTTCAGCATACACTGTGATTCAAATGCACTTATATTTGTAGGATACACCTTTTTAAAGCATAACATCTCAAGTTTCCGCATAGACACATTTTTGCATCACAATGTATATTCTAAAATAACAATTGCGCTTGTACTTGTATGGCGTATGTGCTTAGAGCATGCATCTAAATCTTCATCAATGAACACATTTAACAATTTATTTTATAAAGGCAAACATCAATGTGGCAATGTATACATGCACAGTCCTTCAATTATACCAAATTTAAGCTTCCACGATTTGCCATTTTGCTTTTGAGCTGTGTTGATAAATTTTCTGTTATTTTGGGCTATTCTTTTTCTTCAGGGATTAAAAAACAACATTTGTTTCCATTTTCCTCTTTTTCCCTTTCTGTTTCTGGTTTTTATATTTATTGTCCAGAACTGTAATCGAATGTTTTCAGTGGTTCTTTGGTGGGTATAAGTACTGATCCATGATCCATCTATATGGGTCAACTTATTCAACCCCTCCTCAATTTGAAAATTACATTTCTTCCTCATTGTCTGGTAATGGAAGTCATATAAGCAATTGAATACAACGTACATGTTGCCCGTTGAGGTTCAGGCAGGTAATTACAATTAGAAGGAAATTTGGGAATCTAGTACCTTTTCATGAATAAAATTGGATCCAAAATTTGACTTGTAGTAGAGAAGATAATTGTTTTAGTTCTGTACTTTGATTGTTTTATTATATGATTATTAAAGATTCAAACCTTTTATCTTGAGTATATAAAAACTTGGCTGAGACAATGCTGAGTAAATTTAGTATACAAAATGAGATAATTTGGTACTTTCCAACCGCCTACCTAGTTAGTTCTCATTTCTCACTCTTGGATGATAGTTTTTAACCGACTCAAATGTAGTTTAGTCTTTCGTAATGAACAAAAATGGTTATTTACTGATATTGTAAAATTTAAAACATGATAGGCTCACATCCGGGAGTTGGAAGAAGAGGTGAAGTTATTAAAGAATCTTTCACATCCAAATATTGTAGTAAGTGCATATTGTTTTTTGTTTTTTCTTCTTTAATAATCTTGCTCTTTGTGAGTGACATTCCTATTCTATCATAGGCTTAATTATCTCTTTTTCGTAAATTACGTTGCAGAGGTACCTAGGAACTGCTAGAGAGGAGGAGTCTTTGAATATCTTCCTGGAATTTGTTCCAGGTGGATCCATCTCATCACTCCTTGGAAATTTTGGTTCCTTTCCTGAATCCGTAAGTTAATTGTTTTCATAAATTTGAATCTTTTCTAATTAGAAAATTGCTCAAGGTCAGAAAAATGTTGTGATTTTAGAAAGTTGTTTATTGAAATTCTCATGGTGCCAAAGACTATTTTCCCCTTTAAAATCAAAATGTATAGTGGACTATTGCTCTTGAGATTCTAGAACTTTCCTTTAAAGTTTTTAATGTTTGGATTAAAACTTATCTCTAGTTTGCACATGGAACAGGTGCTAAGAATGTACACAAAGCAAATATTATTGGGGCTGGAGTATCTCCATAAGAATGGTATCATGCACAGGGACATTAAGGTAAATTCTTATCTATATGAGTGCATGTCTGTGAATTGTAATGTATGGAGTTAGGCATGTGTGTATGTGTGTGTGTTTTTTTTTTCAAAATTAATTTGAAAAGTGCTCTTGCAGGGGGCTAATATTCTTGTTGACAATAAAGGACAGATTAAACTTGCAGATTTTGGGGCCTCCAAGAAAGTTGTTGAGTTGGTATGCATGCTTGATGTGATATTAATATATATTCTTGCTTGAAAAATTCCCTTTGTGACTAAGTGGTTGCATATTTTACTGCAGGCTACAATGACTGGTGCCAAATCAATGAAGGGGACCCCGTATTGGATGGCTCCTGAAGTTATACTTCAGACTGGACATAGCTTGTAAGTGAAATAACACAACTCATGCATATCAGCATTATTCTAATAAGAATATGCAGCGTGCATGTAGAAATAGTACAAAAAAGTAAAACTTAGAATATACATTCACTTGCACTATTATATGGATTATGCTGACGTTTCTTTTTGGTAGCTCTGCTGATATATGGAGTGTTGGATGCACTGTTATCGAAATGGCAACTGGAAAGCCCCCATGGAGCCAACAATATCAAGAGGTATTCGCACGCATCTGTTTATGCATCTTGATGGTTTCTTACATTAAAATGTGACATTTTCTGGCTAATGTTTTAGAATCAGTTATGATATATTTTTGCACAACTGTAATGTATTACTGTGTGTTTCCTTCAGGTTGCTGCCCTCTTCCATATCGGGACAACAAAAGCTCATCCACCTATACCAGACCATCTTTCTTCCGAGGCAAAGGATTTTCTATTAAAATGCCTCCAAAAGTAACTATTTTTGTTTTTGTTCCTGTATTTATTATTCTATTGTTAGAGGTGTCTATTATTTTGTTCATCCTTACGCACCAACTTCTCATTTTCGTCTTCAGATTGAAAATATAATATCTTCATATTTAAGGTTTTGGTTTTATTTCTTAAACTTAAATGTCCAATGCGCTGGCAGGGAACCGAATCTCAGGGCTACTGCATCAGAATTGCTGCAGGTGATTCTCCATTACAAGCTATATATATATATAGTCACTAAATTGAATGCACATCTAATTGTCTGCTGAGATATTATGGTTCAAATGAGAAATCTAGAAATGAAAAAATATAAGGAAACCTTGGAGGGGCCATTTTTCTTTACTATTTGAACTTAGTACAGTGGAAGTTTGGTTTCATGGTCTTTGTTGATTCTCTGCAGCATCCTTTTGTTATTGGGGAGTATAATGAGACTCATCCTGTAGTTCACACATCAGTGACGGTTAGTTTTCTTGCATGAAGCACCCGCATTTCAGTTTCTTAAAATCAAAGATCATTAACCATTATTATACAAATCATGACACTCTTTCTTGATGTCAGGTCACCCCCGGCAATCAAATATCAACATCTAGGCGAGAACCTAGAAATCTGTAAGATGTTTTGTCATTAGCTTGTTCTTTCTATTTGTTACATTCATAAGTTGATTCATATTATGCTTTATCTCTAACAGGTCAAATGCATAAAATAAAAATTAGCTAAAAGTGAATTGGTCAAAAGTCGTCCAAATTGTATTGGAATGCATAAAACCTCCCACATCATTCTATTCATCAACATATATTATTTGTAAAATAAATTATTTTGTACAATCATATTTGAGACAATATTTCTTTGTAAAACAGTTCTAAAGAAATTGGACAAAAATGTTTATAGGGCCAACCCTTTAGACCTAAATCTGTTTGGCTCGATATACATCCTGCCCAAGCATCCTATTTTACTAGCCTGTAGTTTTTGCAATAATAATTAACAGATGCAAAGGTGATTGCTATTGCAGCATTAGCCCGGAGATTAAAACAAACGGTGGTACCGTGGACGCTCACAATATGAATAGTGTGAGATGCTCAACTATATACCCTGAGAAATTTTCTGGAGGACCAGTGTGGGGTTCAAACAGATACGATGATGACATGTGTCAGCTGGATGACGATGACCTAATGGCTGGCACATCTATGAAACTTGATTCCACTCCACTTACTAATGATGTCAATAAGGTATAACAAATACACATCTAAGATATATCATTCTTTATTATGTGAATCATCAGTTCATCTTAATGCTAACCAGGTTATTATTGCCATCTTATTTGAGACAGAGTTTTAATCCCATGAATGAACCTGATGATGACTGGTCCTGCCAGTTTGATGGAAGTCCAGAAGTGGGAAAGAATGGTGTTAACCTGTTTTCGGATCAAGTTTCTGAAATTACTACAGAGATCCCTGGGGAGTTAGGTAATGGAGATGATGGTTTCACTTTACCGGCTGGGACTCCTGGTGTGGAAGAAGAAGATGAAGTTACAGAAATAAAGATAAGAGCATTCCTGGATGAGAAGGTGACTTTTTTTTAGTTTGAGTTTTTATCAGTGAACAATAAAGGTGAAAATTTAATAAGTCAAATGAGTAGAGTAAAAGAAAGTTAGCTTTTTAAACGGGTCAAATGGGTCGAACCTATCGAAAGTCGCCCAAATTGTTAAAAAAATAAATAAAACTTCCTAAATCCTTGTATTAAGGAAACTAAATTGTGATTGAAACAACATAAATTTGTAAATCATATTTGACACTAATCATCTATAAAAAGTCCAATTTTTTGGAAACAACTAGTGTGTTTAGTTGTGATTAAAAAGACAGTATTTGACACTAATCATCTATAAAAAGTCCAATTTTTTGGAAACAACTAGTGTGTTTAGTTGTGATTAAAAAGACAGTATTGATACAATAATAATCTAAATCCTTAATTAAAACAAGCCAGGAAGTTGTTTGCACTAAAGTTAGAATCGAGATACCTTTGTTTGTACTCGCGCGGTGAATAACTTATCTTTTTGGTAACATGAGAACCTAGGGAAAACTCACAGGGCACACCAATACATATTAACCACTTGATGGTTAGACGACCTTCAAAGGGTTAAAGCAGAAACCAAGGGAAGGTTCTATTCTGTTTTTTTTTTGGAAAAAAGACGTTGGGTTACTTTCAAATTTTTGCTGTTTCCTTAAGGTTATATGCTGTTTCCTTTTGGAAAAAAAAAGCCTTGGTTACTTCTAAGTGTTTGACTAGTTATCCTTTTATCTAAATTTTTGTTTTAATCTATTTTTCCTGTTCATTATACAGGCTTTAGATTTGAAGAAGATGCAAACACCTCTATATGAAGAATTTTACAACTCCTTAAATGCAGCCCCTTCTCCTGTTGGGAATGAAAACAAAGAAAATTCATCAAGCCACCTCAACTTACCTCCTAAAAGCAAATCCCCTAGTAGTAACAATAATAGGTTGTTTAGAAAGAGGCTATCTTCAGCTGTTGATGGATCTTGCATTGGTAGATCCGGTTATAAACCCGACCGCGCATCGAATATTGGTGGTGTAAATGATCATAATCCTCAAGAATGTCTGTCACCTCACCACGGACAATTGAAAGAGAATGTTCTTGATTCTCAGAAAGTAGCCATTAGTCCAAGGTTTGTTAGTTATCTCTACTGCTTAACTTTATTAATGCATACTGTATGAAATCCAGTCTTGTAAAATAACAATATTATACTTATAGAGCAAGCTTCTCGGAGAGGCAGAGAAGATGGAAAGAAGAACTCGCTGAAGAGCTTGAAAGAAAACGAGGCGAGTTTATTCTTTCATTCTTTAAAACAGCTCTAGTTCCTTCACATATTACATACACGAGCATGGATATATACGTGAACAAATACATATACATATACAGATACATATACGTATACGTATGCTTATGCGTACATGAACAAATACATATACATATACAGATACATATACGTATACGTATACGTATACGTATACGTATACGTATGCTTATGCTTATGCTTATGCGTATGCGTATGCGTATGCGTATGCGTATGCGTATGCGTATGCGTATGCGTATGCGTATGCGTATGCATATATAATAAGGTTTAAACAAGGATCATATTTAGTGGATGACTAAGATCCCAGTCTCCTATTATGCCTTTTTCACTTCATGAACCATGACCATCCCCTCATTTAGTTCCTGTGGTTTTTAATTATTTAGCGGTTCTTATTTCACATATGCACACACACATGTATATCTTATAATTCAGGAATCTGATATCTGTGTATGTTAGCAGAGCTTATGCGGCAAGCGGGAACATCATCCCCAAAGGATCGAATAGTAAGCAATCGCCAAAAAAGGTTCGTGTTTCTTGGCAATTGATAAATCCTTCATCATTACATAAGAGATAGAAAAACAACACCTGCAACTGGTGTAATTGTATCTAGTTTTGTTTATGGTGCACACCACCTTCCTTTTGTATTAAATTCAACATGTCATATTTTCTGTTCTTTTTTCCTTTTGATTCAGTCTGTTGTCATTTATGTTATATTCTGAAATTTAAAGAGAAATTAAAGAGGTTTCATTTGCTTAGACTAGGGGTGTTTAGATCTTCATATTCAGAGTGATTTTTGTCATAATTAATATTTAATGTTTTTATAATTGTTTAAGGTCAAATTATTAGTCGGTTATTTGTCGTTAATATCACAAAAAAACCAGTGTACTTTTATGTTTTCGTGAAAAAGGCTGAAGTGTCCCCACATATGTCGAACATAAAAGTACATCAACCCAATTGTGTTAAATTAAAGTCTCTACACTTGTCTATACATAAGGGTGGCAATATTGGCCGATAAACTATATTTTGGGTCTATTTGGAATTTTAGTTAAAGGTTATGGGTGAATTTGGATAGTCTATAATTTTTTATGGGTTTAAATGGGCACAAATAAAAACAGAAAATATAGAAAACGGGTTAGAATGGGTTAGGAAAAAAGAATGGATGGGTTAGAATGGGTTTGGAGGAAAAAAAAAAGACATGTGGGTTTGGGTCTGAACATGGATTCCATGCAAAGTTAAAGACTTAAAAGCTACGAGATCAAATTGCATCTACATATAACCTCTTTATGCAAAATTTACTTGAACATGTCTTGAAGCAACTTTGATTTTGAATTGTTCCTCGTTTGGGTTCGTATCACCATCTTCGTAAATACTTATGCAATAATTGGATTATTAGCATTGTTTTTGCGACCGGATCGGACCGGCCGCTCCGACTGATTCGACCAGGGATCGGTCTGGTGGCCGGTCCAGTTCGCTACGATTCATTTTTGAGGGGTCGAACCGGTGGTCGGACCGGGAAACCGGACCGGTTTTTGAATTTTATTTTATTTTAATAGGTAAAAACGGGGTGTTAAAACATAAATTAGTGCGTTTCATATACAAATATAGTTAAGTTTTATCTATAACTATAAAAAATATATATATATATATATATATAAATCATATATAAATTACTTATATTTAACTACATATATAAATATAATTAAAATATAGTTAAATCCGGTCCGACTGGTCCGACCACCAAGCCAGTAAGGCGTTCGGTTCGACATCCGATCCGGTTCTGAAAACATTGATTATTAGGTTTTTAAGTAAGGATATGATTGATTGACTGACCGATTTAGTTAGGCCCGTCGATTTTATCCGTAGCCGATTAACCCGCCCTACCCGATCTCACCCGTACCCGAACAACCGAAAACCCGAAACCCGACCCGAACAATATGTTACCCGAACAAACTGATTGTTATTCGGGTCGGGTTTCGGGTAGACTTTCAACGTTGAAAAACCCGAATAATCCAAACCGATTAACTTGAAACCCGGTTAACTAACCCGATCAACACCCCTAGATTTAGTTGTCGGTACCGATCACTGACATCTTATTCATTTACTCGAAAGATTCATCATCCTCCAACTTTCAATTTCAATGCTTTTGATGATATGATGTGTTCCTTTTTTATTTTAGTTTGGATTTCTATTTCTCTCATATTAATAAACCTATTCACACTTTGATTCTTTCTTCATCAATATTTCCTCTTTTGGTGTTTGTACTGCTCTTAATTTCAAAGGATATCTTATTCGTTCTCCTTACGTTAATTAATCGATATCATTTGACACAATTGTAGTTAATTAATTTGACCCTCTTATTTATGGTTACTAACAGTAGTTGATAATGAACGTACGACATTAATTTGTTCAAAAAAATATGTGAGATCATACATAATTATGTTGCAATGGTACTTTTTGAGTCCTTAATATTGTCTGATTGCTAATCTTATTGAAACATAAATCCACTTGACTAATTCAAAAGGATTAAATGATTAATCATTCCCAACACAATCCAAACCCATCCTAACCCGAACCCTAAGCCAAACAAAAACAAGCCCGTTACTTTCATTTTGGTCCTTATGAGTATTTTGTATTTTATATGTTTATTATGGTTTGTGTTGAAAAATTGAGAATTTTGTAATATTTTGATTTGACCCGTCCTGACCCGAACCCATCCTGACCCGAACCCGTCCTGACCCATTTTTTATCAGAACCCATTCTGACCCGAATCTATGTTGACCCGAACCCATCCTGACCTGACACCTAACCCGACCCGACCCGCCCATTTTGCCAGGCTTATCTATACATACGAAAAGTTTAAAATAACGACTCATTACTAGATATGTACAAACCGGTTCGGGGGCCCAAACCGGTTCGGGTCCCAAACCGAAACCGGTTTGGTCAAATTTGGTCAAAACCGGTTTGGCCCGAAACCGGTTCGGGTCCAAACCGGTTTCAAAACCAAAAAAACCAAACCTATCAAACCGGTTTGGGTCGGTTTGGAACCGGTTCGGGCCCAAACCGGTTCGGCCCAAACCGGTTTTGATTTTTTATTTTTATTTTTTTTTTAATTTTGATTTTTGTTATATTCAAAGAAAATTTTAAACTTTTAATTAAAATTTTAACAT
>BJCM01273640.1:0-23291 GCA_018326385.1 Flaveria bidentis | reverse complement strand
GTCCTGACCCATTTTTTATCTGAACCCATTCTGACCCGAATCTATGTTGACCCGAACCCGTCCTGACCTGACATCTAACCCGACCCGACCCGCCCATTTTGCCAGGCTTAGTAGAGGGCAATGAGGAACAACATGATCATAATGTAATTGTAGAGTGCAATGTGGAAGAAGATTATCAAAATGAAAATCAGAGGGCAACAAGGAACAACATGATCATAATGTAAATGCAGAGGCCAATGTGGAACAAAATGATCAGAATGTAAATGTAGACGAAATTGTAGGTGTCAATATAGAAGAAAGGCATTGGACAGATGACCTTATTTTTTATGATTTGAAGGACCCATTACAACAAGTACGTGATAATGAACAACAAGTTAAGAAAGGTATAGAACATGAACCTATGGAACAACAACATCCGAGAGACGATAACCTTGAATCTGGTAATGAAGATGAAAGTATAGATGAAGAAAAACAGGTTATAAGGATGAAGATGAAATTATAGATGAAGCAAACAAGGTTGATGAGGTTGAAGTTGATATGAACAAATTCAATATGAACTTTATTGTTGAAACATATGAGGGTGTAGAAGATATGAACTTTGATTTAGAAGACTATTTGAGTAATGATTCATTTGGGACATCCTCATCAGATGAGGAGGGAGGAATTGAGAAGCTAAATAGGAAAGCACTTAGAAAACTTAGAAAAGAACAACAAGGTTGCAAATTTTATGTTGGTCAATAGTTTGGGGATAATGCAGAAGTGAAGGCCCTTATTAAAAGGCATGCTATAGAAACTAGGAAAGAAATATGATTTTATAGAAATGACCAAGACAGGGTTAGGGCAGTTTGTAATGGCCCAATTCCACATTTTGAGAATAGCCCAGATGAAGTACGTTAATTATATAACATGTATGTTTTATCCATTTGTACCATTTGATTGATTACATGACTCAAGTAGTAGTTAGAATTCATACACAAAACAAAAAAAAATAGTAATTAGAACATAGACTTACATATCATTTCATTACAACAAAGCTACCACAATTCAATTCCAAAACAAGGTAATAGCACTTACAAAACGCTCCTTCTAATCATATCCAAAAGACACTACTTTGAACCTTACTGATAAACTAAATAACAAGAACTACAAAACCAACAAACCCTACAAATAGACCCCGATAAACTAAATAACAAGAACTACAAAACCAACAAACCCAACAAACAGAACCTAACTAATTGTTAAACACAGATCCTTCCTGCGGCAATCGGCTTTAAGCTTTACCACTTCATTTTCAAGGTTCTTTTTTGAATTCAGTAAGCCAGGAATGATTTGATTTGCTCGATCACAGGGGGTCAACCCAAACAAAGAATTTACACTTTGATCGCTGAAACAAAAACAATTTCTTCTAAGTACCAATGAAACTAACCAAAATTAAATTAGGGTTTAGAAACTTACAAATTGGGGGCAAGTGCATGACCGGTGAAGGGTATGCACTTACAACACAACAACACAATAAGAAGAGTTGCTTAGAACACGTAACAGATCAAATAGGAAACTGGTTAACCTTTTGGTAAAGATGCTAAGAACACAAGTAAATAAGAGACAAAACAAGATGGCAAAACACACAAGTTATTGGTTTTCAAGAATGCTGTATATTGCCTCTCAAGTTCTATTACAAATGTTACAAAAGCAGAAAGTTACAAGTACTTGAGATACATATACTACATCCTACAGCAGACCATACTTTGAAGACTAGCTGGATCCGACCATACTTTGAAGACCAGCTGGATACAATTGACTAGACAACAAACAAAATCAAATGTAGAGTCAAAAGTCAGATTGTCTTTTGACTAGTGACTATAACATGCTATAGCTCACATCATAATATATTATAAAAAGAATAAAGTAGGTAAAGTAGAAAGTTACAGACTCAAGACCTCAATGTACAGTTACCAAAAGCATGGACTTTTCACCAACTTATGTAAAGTTGGTGTCTCATCAGAGTTGTAGCGGAAAGGGGTCCAGCTTTCTGTAAAAAGTACATCTGATAAAGCATGTGTTCAAAAGTCTTCGGAAGAAATCTGTCTTCAAGTTACAGACTCAAGACCTCAATGTACAGTTACCAAAAGAAGACTTTGTCTTTGAAACTTTGGAAGACTTCATCTTTGGTTTCGGAAGATATTGGTCTTGGCTTCGGAAGATTTCACACTTAGAGTATTTTCTAAGGAAGAGTGTGAAACTTTCGAAGCATTCCACTTTAGTACACTTGTGGATGCATGCAAGAGAGACTTTGGGTGTTTGAGTTGCATCAACCTTATATTAAACCTTACAACAAGTATAAAATCGTCGTCCTAGATTATTGTTCGTCCATGAAGTTTGAATTGTTGCAAGGTCTACCACATTTACAGACAAAAGTTGTAACGGATGAAGATGATTTTGAAGGAGGTAGGTAGAAGAAAGAATGGGTTTGATGTAGAAGAAAGGTGAATAAATATGAATATTTTCAAAAAATGTCAATAATACCCTTACGTTTTTTGCACGTGAGGGTGTTCTCAGTTAAAATCTAACAACTGTTAGCCCTAATTCCTTAAGATGTTACAAAAAAAGAAACATAATACCCTAATCTGTTACAAAAAATCCTTAGTACCCAAACCTGTTACTTTGGATAAACCACAGAGACCATTTGCGTAATTAACTCTTATAAAAATAATATAAAAGCAACACATGTTAACAAAAGTTTTAATGTAAACAAGTCCCAGCCAAAATAAAAAATCTTTAGCACTTTAAAAACTATAAGAAAAAAAATACTTTTTAAAGTATCCAAAAACTTAAAATTCTTTTTGTTATTTTTTAAAGTGTTGAACGTCTTTTTTGTTGGAACTTGTTAGTGTATATTAGGATTTTTTATGCATGTTGTTTTTATATTATATTTATAACAACATATATCTAATTATTGCAAAAAGAAAAAAAAGAAGATCAAATATACAAATCGCTATTTGTATTCATATCCGAAATTTTGATTATCTGAATTTCAGATTTCAAAATATTGATAGTGATTTCTATTATCCGAAATTTTAAACATCCAACTTTTAACACCTAATATAAAGGCGACGTAAATGAAGCGACATAAAAATATTTTTGACTCATTGTAGGCATGTAAAATATTTACAAGTCTCTCATGTGAGGGTTACATGCAATGTTTTTGCGACTGGATCGGACCGGCCGGTCCGACCGGGGATCGGTCTGGTGGCCGGTCCGGTTCGCTATAAATTGTTTTTGAGGGGTCGAACCGGCCGGTTCTTCCCGAACCGGTGGTTTGACTGGTTTTTGATTTTTTTTATTTTATTAGGTAAAAACGGGGTATTAAACCATAAATTATTGCGTTGAATATACAAATATAGTTAAGTTTTGTATATAACTATAAAAAATATATATAAATCATATATAAATTACTTATATTTAATTATATCTATAACTTATAATAAAAAAAAGTTTCTTAAGACACGTGTCATCATTTTAGCATATCAAATGACACGTGTTATCATTCTATCATAACAAAAAAATTATTTCCCGCCTCTCTTTCATAATAAATACAAAATTATAGAAACAATTAGTTTGACTTTTCTTTTTAACTAAGATATGTTAAACACTATATATTTTTATTTATGTTTTTTGTCTCTCTCATATTAAATAATAATTATTGTAAATAAGTAAACTAAACTATTAAACATCTAAAATATAAATATAGTTATTTTATTAATTTATTAATACATATTAAATATAGAGTAATAAATTCTAATTTATTATGTGTTATAACTTTTAAATATTCATTATATTTTTATTTCAACAATGAATAATAACATATAGAAAAATAAAATATTTATAAAACTAATTATTTTAATATGTTTATTTATTCCACCCATGTAATACATGAGCTCTAACTTAGTATATAAATATAATTAAAAAATAGTTAAATCCGGTCCGACCGCTCCGACCACCAAACCAGTAAGGCGTCTGGTTTGACGTCCGATCCGGTTCTGAAAACATTAGTTATATGATGACTTAACTGTAAATTTTAACGAAAGTTAGTGTAATGGACAATATATGTGCAAACTTTATATAAAAAATACATACGGTGTAATTTTTAAAAATAAAAGTCATATAATATAATTTTATGTATTAATAAATAACACAATTTGTAATTTACTATAATTTTTTATCAATTTTTTCAAAGGAATAAAGCAATTTCCAAGGACCGATCAATAATATTTTTCGACACAGAACCAGCAGAAAAAACAACAGTGCATCGCGGCGGCGATCAGGGTGGAGACCACCACCACCGCCACCACCGCCACCATCACCACCACCGTACCACCACCGTACCACCACCAATGGCTTCAAACCACCATCACAAGCGACCTAACCAACCTCTCTCATCTTCTTCCTCCACCACCTACTTCTACATCTTCATCTCCATCATCGCCCTCACCGCTCTCTTTCTCCTTTCCTCACACCACATCTCCTCTTACTCGCCACCGGTGACCATCATATCACTAGAACCGATCAATAAACGCGCATCTTCACCCACCGCTGACAATGAAGCACCATCAGCAGCCTGCGATTACTCAGAGGGCAAGTGGTTCTACGATCCGACGGTGAGACCTCAACGCTACGATGAGACGTGTAAGGAGATTTACAAAGGATGGAATTGCGTCGCTGCTAATAGATCCGGTGCCACGGAGATTGTTAAGTGGCGGTGGCAGCCAAAGCATTGTGCGCTTCCGCAGTTTGATCCGCTTCGGTTTCTCGAATCGCATAAGGATATTAGTATCGGTGAGAGATGTAGTTATGATGATATCGTTAATTGAGTTTGTTTTTGTTTGTGTGTTGTTATATGGTGTGCATTGATAGTATGATTGCGAAGGGATACGAATTTGGTTGAATGTCTGGTGGATTGATTTTGAGCTTTTAAACAGAAAGAATTGCTTTGATTTCACTGAAGGTTTAATAATCTGAGGTTATTGAAGTGTTTGGAACTTAGATTGTTGTGAAAAGTGCGTATTTCAACAATGGCTGACTCTAATTATTTTATTAAGGTTCCTCTGTGATTCAGTTAGTTAAATTAGGTGACACTTACATTGTTAATGAGGGAATTTTATTAACCCTTCTAGAGTCAACATTATTATCAGCAAGAGATGTACAGTATGAGTTTCAAAGTCACTTAAATTACTAACACCTAAGGACTTAAGTTAAAGGTGCATTAAGATCTTTGAATTGATTGGTCATACATGTAATCAAGGTTCATGATGCTTGGTATGTGTCATATACTGCACTATCGGGTTCGTGAACTTCTCAATTCTTATGTTGCTTTTGATATTGTAGTATTTAGAT
This sequence comes from Flaveria bidentis, assembly GCA_018326385.1. NCBI lineage: Eukaryota > Viridiplantae > Streptophyta > Magnoliopsida > Asterales > Asteraceae > Flaveria > Flaveria bidentis. Next base: position 17,900 of record BJCM01273640.1, on the reverse strand, counting down.
TTTAAACTCCATATAAGATGATATTTGTCAACCTTTTAACAAGTTTTAACAGTGCAGGGTTTGTTGGTGACTCCCTAAATAGGAACATGTTTGTTTCTCTTTTCTGTTCTCTGAGACGTGTTGCTAGTGATGTAAAGAAGTGGCGGCCTGCTGGGGCTGACCGTGGCTTTACTTTTCTCAAGTACAACCTCACTATAGCTTATCACCGAACTAATTTGCTGGCTCGTTATGGTAGGTAAGCTTTTTTTAGTGTCATGTTTCATTTATGCAAGACTTTTGTCTTTGAACTCTTCTGTAATCGATTAATCACATTCTTTACTATTTAAATCTGTCATTGGTCATGGATTCCCTAATGGTCTAATAACTGCAGTAATGTTTCCCTTATCAATTCGCCTTATTTCCCTTCAGAATGTTGGTTCTCCCATCTTATACGTAACCATAACTATAAAATTGGCATTTAAATTGCATAGCCTTGCTCATTTGTTTGGCTTTTCAGTTCTCTTATGTGCTGACTTGTGGTACAGCTTTTTTAGGAGATGCAGGTTTCTATAGTGAAAGAAGGTTGAAATTTTATCATGCTATCATGTGTCATATTTTTAAGCATTGCATTCTTTTAAATATTAGATGAGTTTATTACATTAGGCCCTTTAAGGGTGACAAAGTTCATATCATAGAGGTTGTGGCTATTGTTGAATAGTTATGCCTGCGGATATAAAGTTTTGCTGTAAACTCCTATAATGCAGATACTTCCGTCAAGGAAGATAAGATTTAGGATTATTAGTATTACGCACTTTAGTGGCATTGAGAAGTTTGTATTATGGCAATACATGATTATAATATTTTACTTGATCTGGCAACTGAAAATTGTCCTTCTAACTTAATCATTGTCTCTACAGTATGGTGTTATACAGTTCTGTTTTTTTTTCTCTATTTTTATAATTATATATGAATATGTGGCGGTGTTTTTAGCTGGTTGCTATCGCCTGTCTTAGTAAGTGACTCTTGCATCATATTATGATGATACAGGTGGTCAGCCAATGCTAAGGGTGGTGAGCTGGAATCTCTAGGGTATAGGGAAGGTTACAGAGTTGATGTTGATATACCTGATGGAACATGGGCAGAGGCTCCAAGTTTTCATAACATTCTCATTTATAACACTGGCCACTGGTAATTTCACATTCTCCCTAGACATACGATATATTAGAAGCATTCCTTTTACATATGTTCCTTTGCTTTCTGATGGGATGCAAACCTTTTGTTTAGAACTTGGCAAACCTTAATTGTGTATGCATATGTGTATGTGTCAGGTGGTGGGCTCCTTCCAAGTTTGATCCTGTGAACTCCCCTATGCTTTTCTATGAAAATGGTCAGCCATTGATACCACCCTTATCCCCTGAAATCGGGCTTGACATAGTTTTAAGGCACATGGTACGTATTTTTTGTTCATCTTCCCAACTTGTTAAAATGCGTGAAGTCATATTGCAATTTTGTATATATGACATACGCTTCCATTGGACTAGCTTTGCCATATCACTATCATATAATATATAAGCTAAACAGCTAGTTCCTCCCATAGTTGTCAATAGCGAATGCCGGATAGCGGTAAATAGTGACAAGACACCTATATGATACGTAGCGAATAGCGGTAAATAGCGACCACTATTTCGTGTTTAGCGATTAAGTAGGATAATATGTAAGAATGTTTTGCATTCAATAAATAAGCATGTTTAGCAATAAAGTAGTAGGAAATCTAGGCAAACACCCCCAAAATAGCTAAAACACTCTATTACTAATCATCTAAATCTCATATTTACCAAAAATAAATATTAAAAAAATAAAAAAATAATAAAAGAATAAAAAAATTCCGCTATGCAGTCGCTATTTGCAAATAGCGAGGGAAGGGCGCCACGCTACATAGCGCGCTATAGCGGTCGCTATAGCCGCTATTGACAATGGAGGTTCCTCCCATTGTTGTAATATAATGCCTGGCCAATGGTCCAGTAATGATGGCTAGGTTATGGTAAGATGCAAAGCATATATATGAATGGACATAATAGGAAAGAAATGGATGATCAGTAGCTGGTAGAAGTTGTTAACCTTGGTGAATAATAACATATAATGCTGAATTCATGTTGCCACCAAATAGTTGGAGAGAGTCAAGCCAATATAATTGTTTTGGGGTTTAAAGTTTAAAATGTGCAGTATATCAGGCATCAAAATCTTATTAATTGTAGCAGAATCAATTGAAACATTGATGATAAAGAAGGGTTTTAATAGTTGTTGACCCATGAAGGCTTAAAGTTCCATTGATGACGTATTTGATCGTGGACTATACTCTGTTCTTAAAATAAGAGCAATCATATATAGATCTTGTAGGTGGCAAAATGAGCTAGGTAAAAAATGGTTGGATTAGAAATAAAACTAGCACTTTTTTGGTACGGATTGGGTCAGCCCAAAGCACCCTTTATCCAACATATATATATTTTTAAACTGTTAGATATGATTACAAAAATTATATTATATTTCAACAATAGTCTAGTTTTTGAATAAAATAAATTAAGAGATTTTATGTATTAAAAATACACCATTAGCTACTTTTGACTTGTTTGATCCATTGGCCAGTTCTCTAAGCTGTTTTTTTTTGTTTTACATTTTATTGGTGCAAAGATGCTACATGACCTGGAGTGACCCATTGATAAGTATGTGGGTCAATATAACCAATTTTAGTAACCCTGATTGAGATTTAAGTTTATTATGATTTATGCACATATACTTGATCCAAATCCTTTTATGTTTTATATTTTATACCTAGATATCATACGTGGAAGAAAAAGCGAGGCCAGGGACCCTTCTATTTTTCCGCACTCAATCTCCTCGGCATTTTGAAGGTGGTGACTGGGACCAAGGTGGTTCCTGTGCACGCTTACAGCCCTTATCACCACACGAGGTAAATTCTCACCATCACTTAGAACTGTATATTAATAAAACAACTAAAAATTAATATTCTTTTCATGCAACGCCTTCAGGTTGAAAAGTTCTTTTCTGTGCAAAATAATGGAACAAATGTTGAAACACGCCTTGTGAATGAACACCTATATGAAGCAATTAAGGGTACTGCTTTTCGCATACTGGATATTACACGTATGAGTGAGTTTAGAGCAGATGCTCATCCTTCTTCAGCTGGTGGAAAGAAACATGATGATTGCATGCACTGGTGCTTACCTGGCATTACTGATACTTGGAATGATTTGTTCGTTGCACATCTAAATAGCATTTAGGTACGTTAACTGAATATCTATCTTCCACGTATGCTGACATGTAGATTGTACATTTTATGTTATTTTAGTGGGACTAGTTACAATCCTTTTTTATTATTTTTGTTTTCAAATCATATATATATATATATATCTTGTATTATACCATGATCTTTACTTTTAGATTTTTGAGTATCAAAATTGGTTAGTTATGTTATGTGGTAATAGAAAGAAACCCCAATTGAAGTATAGCATTTTAACAGTTGCTTAGAAATTAGAACTTATGCAGCAGGAACACAGAACATAACTCATTATTATTGTTATTATTATATATTCTATCACAACAACTAGGATCATAAACCAAATAAATTCTTTGATGAAGATGAAAGAATCAATACTTTGAAAGATAGCATTCTTTTGGGAGATTGTTTTGAAATCTTTTATTATCCTGACAATAATCATAAATTAGGTGATATTTCCTGACCCATTTGAACCATCTTCTCTGTTTCCATGTTAAAGAACCAAACTCCTCTTTATTCCACCAGTTACTTGAACTACCTGCTCTGCAAAACCTTGCATTTCCCTTCCATACGCACGCATCAATCGTGTAATTTGCAAATGATGCAATGAAAGGGCCTTTTGACCAGTCAACTTTGTCTTTCCCGCCACGTGTCGCCCAACTGCTACCATCCCATAGGCTCATCTTGATGGCCATTGGCTGCCATCTAGGGTACGCCACTCCTTTGTCTGCATGGTTTCTATATGTTCTTATCGGAACAAAATCCACCATAAACCTGTGCAGAATTCAGAAAGATGACATCTTTTACATTATAGTTGACATAAGGCCAAACACTAGAAAAGATTGGTTCGTAAAAGAAAACGCTTACACAATTTGATGAAGATTCCATAGGATCGAATAGGTATGAAAATCCTTTGTGGGATCAAACCACAAGTAAATTCTCTCTTCCCTGTTATCAAAACCATCAGCATATACATTTGTTTGGAGAATGTAAGGCTGGTCAGAAACATTTCCTAGGAACTCAAAGTCGATTTCATCTCGATTAGGTTGGTCAGATGTAAGCTGCATTGTCACAAAAAATAGAAAATAAGAAAAGAATAATAAGTACTTGAGCTATTATTAATCCATGGAAATAACTGAACTTTGGCTTACATAGAATGCCAAGACTGTGCCTGCTGAATAACCCGGGACCAACTTGATTTGCATGTCAATTTGGCCGAACAAAAACATGTCGTTAGAAGAAAAGGCTGAACCTATAAACAATGTTGTATTTAGACAAACAATGCATCCAGATTCCAGATACAGTAGAAAAGTGTTTTGTTTGTGTACCGGATTCTTGATCAAGTTTCAAGCTTCTCGATCGGCCGTCAGCCGAAGTACTGACATGGCTAGGGGACCAAGTCACAAAGAAGTCTTTATTGAAGTCCCCGGTAGAAACAATCGAAGCAACTGAACTTTGTAATGAATGTAAGAGAAATATCCCACACAGGAAAATGAATTTGAAGTTGTTCATGACCTTATTTTTATGGTTGATTTGTGTCATATAAGAAGATTACTATGAATGCTGCATGTATACATATATAGTTGTTTGTCTAATGAGTTGGGAGGGTGTATGGTTTGTTTATGGTTAAGATGGGGGTGAGTTTTGTTGACATTTGGAAGAGAGGAAGGAATGATTGTGGGAAAAGGGATAACATCAAGTTTCTCTGTTGTTAGGGTTTCTAAAGATGACTTGATCCTCTTACGCTTCCTTCTTTCACTTGATTACAAATTATTCTTTTCTTCTTTATATATAAACACAAACACAAACACAAACACACGGAAATGCTTCAATATAAAAACTAATTTGAAATAAAGATTTGCATAAACAGTTTTACGTGGTGCTTGCCAAATGTGTAGTGAACTAGTGATAAAAATGACTGGTATGTGCCTGTATAATCGTCTAGCAGATCGCCATTAAAACAATATGTACGGATGTTTAAAGTGATTATGTGAATATTTTTAACTATAGTTTTAGTTGTAATACATAAAATGATTATGAAATCAGTAACCGTCGTTATTATGTATAAGTTTTTGTGTTTATACGCTTTTTATAACTCTCTACTTAAAATTTATTTTGTATTTTTATGATCTTATATTTGAATTATCTTAATTATTTTTTCCATAAAAGAAAATGATGCATGTCAGCCTAAGTTATAATATTAAAAAGAAAAGCAATGAGTAAATTAGTAATGGTTAAGTGAAGAAAAGACAAAGCAAGTAGACATGACTTCGGCTTTAAACCAACTACTAATCATCACAACACTTAATGAAGTTACCTTAACAATTAGTAAACTAAACATTCTACTATCTCTAAACATCACCTATCTAATAAAAATTATTGTTGAAATTGTTTGTTTGTATTATTGTGTCGATATCTAGCCAAAAAGAAAAGAATTTAAGCTGTTAAAGAGTGTTCATGCTAAACAATGGAATGAAATTTATTAAAAGGTTTTACTATCTATTTGTCATTATGGATTTAAGGTTTTTTATAATGACTATCAATGTTTCCCTTACATAAAACCTTATTTACATGTTAAAAAAATCATTTTTAAAACTATACATTCGTATAAAAGCTAAAACAAACACAAATTTTAATTGAATACTCGAGGCTTAGAGTAGATTAATCGAGCAAACCAAATACGTTATGTAAAAGTGGATGCATGTTAAAACAACGATTTTTGAATTATTTTTTTGTCACCATATTAAATTTTATATACATTTATAATTAGTTAATTTATATATAATATTATACATATTATTTAATTGTTTTGTCATGATTATATATAATCATAACTATTCATATAAAATATTTTATAAATTGAGAAAAAAATATCTAATAAAACCTTGTTTAGACTCGCGAGTTTGATATTTTCATGGGTTTTTTAGGCTTGGGCTTGATAAGGCTCATCTCGTTTTGACCTTTATATCGATCCAATATAGAGTAGCTTGCGAGCGGCTCGACTCATTTAAGCTCGTTTAGATTCGCAAGCAGGCTTGAGCTCGATATGTGAAGCTCTGGCTAAGCTCGATAGTTTTTAGGCTTGGGCTCAATATGTAAGCTCGTTTGATTTGAACTTTCTATATGATTTCATCTCAAGTATATCACGAACTGCTTGGTTTGTTTGTACCCTTATGTGGTAACATGGTACATAAATGAATTTGTGCTGTATAACAATATGTTTCAAGTATCAAAACAAATCTAGCACCCGTGCTATGTGGCAAAACAAAACAAAAAACTCTGTAAAAAAATTGAAATAAAAACTAAAAAGAGGGGTAAAGAAAATGGGCTTAAAACACCCCTAGGGTTCAGACCTCTTTGGATTAAAGGCAAAGAAGGAGGTTCAAGTGTTCAACAACTTGGCCACAGAGCTGATAAAATATAGTCATTTTACTGTTAGGATGTCCCGAGAAAATAACTATATTTTAAAAAATTAAATTTAAAGAAAATTCAAAACAGATACAACTAATTTCGACTTGTTTTAATGTTCTGTTTCATGTTGTGCATTTTGTTTCATTTATTAAACTTTTATGAGGGAAAACGGCTTGTTTTTTTATTTTTTTTGAACGGCCAATAAATAATTTTTAAGACCGGTCACCGGGGTAAACCCAATGACGAAAGGCTACCCACGCCCGCGAACACAGACAGTGCTGGTGACTCGGCTCGCCCACCATTCCAAGGGAAACCCACCACCTAAAGACCCACTATGGTAAAACCCTTGGCCCACTAGGAGCATATTGCACCTAGTGAAACTCCAACCCATGACCTTCACTTTGAAAAGTCATAGGGTGCCTCATCCGAGTTCTTTTTATTCTAATATATTTTGTTGTTTTGAGAAAATGAGAGCCCTAAACGTTTGAAGCTGTGCTAAATTAATCCTCTAATTAAGGATACATGATAAGTTTAAAGTCTAGCAATGAGATCTATGCATGTAGGGTAGAGAATAAAAGATTTGTAATATAATGATATTTGATATGTATATAAATATATAATGGTTTTCTTTTCTCATAATGTTAAGGGTTTAAATTTTACGGTAAAAATGGGTAGATTTAAGAGTATTATCAGATTACTGTGTGTGTTTGTTGTTCTAAATAATATATATGCGGAAGCGGAAGGGTTACTTTGGAGAAAATATAGGTTATAATGGTAAATCTAAATCAGTTATAATGGCGTGTCTAAGTTATCCTACAACAATTAAACTTAGAAGTTACCCAACGACTATCATCGATGAATTTTTTCAGGCATTTATTGGAATTCATGGGATCCGCTGGTAATTGGTTAGTAAGAGTTTAACAATTAACTATAAAGATTTTTTAGTAATTATGGATCTACCATATATAAGTTTCATTCTAGTGAAAACATGTGGACGATGAAGTGGACTGTTTAAAAAAAATTATATTGCTTCAAACTAATTTGATTCATTAGAATAGATAGGGTGTGTATAATCTAATCTATATCCGTCTAAAACAGTTCCAATTTCTAAAATTAGTCTCACACCTTAATACTAATCTTATCATTCGTCCCAATGCAATTCTAAAATTACTAGTAGTAAACCCGCGCAATGCGGCGCCGGTAGCAATTTACTTTGTGTTACTTATTTTTTTGTTAGTCTATCAATCTTCTCGTGATATATTATATAATTATCAGATGTTAATAATCATAACTTTAATTTACTGGTCTAGAGTAATCTTAATTCATGAAATGTTTATAAATACTCTCAACCTTGAACTTCTTTTTCTCTGATGATCCGTTACTAACTAAGAGTTAACCCGTTTGTAAAAATCTAATGATGGAGACATTATTTATAAGTTATAATTGAACTTATTTTTCGATTGGAAGTTCGTTCCCCACCGGCCGATCTTGTCAAGCCTAACTGAACTACGCTAAACTGGACTGCTCAGATTGTCGAATCTCGGTCAGACCGACCAATCTGATCCGGTTATGAAAACCATGCTGCAAATTAAAACTTTAATTGATTGTTTTTTTTTATTGTAGTTAGATTAAATTACAATTAAAACTTAACCACTATTTCCAAAAGTATTGAGTATCCTCATACTGAGTCGACCCAATGTGACCCAACCTCTTCTGACCCATTAATGTACACATCTGTGATTCAAATCTATAACATTTCTTTTTATAGATAACATATAATATATAAAAAATCTAATAAAAGAAATAGGGTAAAAAATGCTTACCATTCCATTTCTTTTTAATTTTTTCATGAACTCATCTACAAGCATATTCAAATTTCAAGTTTGACTTGAAAGGTAATAAACACATATCAACCTAATAAAGTTAAAAACAATAAAATTAGTTGAGCTTTTAATTAGTCAGGTTAACTAAAAAACACACTGCAAACAAAGCATAAGATTGATGTAAAGAGAATAGTACTAGCATTTCATTAATTAGCTACATCAAATAGTAATTCTATCACATAATAACTTAAAACAGGTTATGGGTTTTCAACCATGAAAAATCACATACACAACATATGAACAGGTAACCTGGAATAGAAACCCTCGTTCACCGGCACCTTTACCTTCGATTTCTTCAAAAGAATTTGAACATGAGTAGAAGAGATATGGTGGAAGCGATAAAGTTGTCTTAGCTCAAACGCATATTGATCGGGCATCAGAAGAGAGAATCAATATAACGTACAAAATAATTCTTACTGCTTTGATAACAAATGCAATGTAGACATTTTTTACATCATAAACAGGATAAATCCGAAAGAAGCATTTGCTACATTGATTTTTTCGGTGGTTGTCATCCCATATATCTATAAGAGGTACATATAGGTAATCGAAGAACAATATATTTAACTAAATAGATTTTGAAACATATTATAACATATTTATGTTTGTAATATATAACGGTAATAGTAGAGCAAGAGATGAAACTAAATTGATTTAGTAACTTGCTTTGGTGATGGCAGGTTGAAAACATTAATGCCTATATTTCTCTCTTTATTTCGTATGCGTGTGTTTCGAGTGTGCATGTGTGTTTTTGAATTTTGAATCCCCTTCAATCTTCTTAATGCTTTAAGGTTGTAAATAAAGCATTAAGAGTTGTACAACTTTTAATTTCAAGAGATTTATATGAAATGATCTTATTGTCCTTTCCAAATGCATATAAATATAGTATATATAAATGTTTAAAGAGATTATTTTAAAAGATAAATGATTAATGTTATGTCCCAATTACATCGAAGATCATCCAGAAGTAGATAACGATGAAGTACTTTTAAAGATCCGAGACAGTAACACTCACGATAATCTTCAATCTGTTCTCATAGTCTATATCAAGCACTCATACATTCTAAGTGTAACCTAATAATTTTTTTTAATTTTCCCATATGAAGTTGTAGTTTTTTTAATTTTATTATCTTGTACTTTTATAAACTTTGGTTTTAAGTTTGAAGAAATATTAGTTTTAAGTTAATTTGACAAATATATGAACGAGAGAGTTAGAAATATTGAGTTGGGAGAAATATGAACTCCCACAATCCACAATAGAGGATAACCCTAGCACTAGAGGCCGGTAAAGAGAGAAACCAATATAATTTAGGGGTGTGGGAGAGGTTAAAAAAATGAAAAATTTTATTCATGTGACAATATGACTAAAAAGATAAAACAAGTTGTATGTGACAACACAAATAAAAAGATAAAGCAAGTAAAAGTCATAAGAAGAATTGTACGTTTAAACACAACCCGACTTAAATCAAGAAATCCAAAAACTTAACGTCAAAGTCAAGAAAAATCCACATACAAACGTCACTCGTGGACCGTCGGTGACCACAAACACCAACTTTTCTTTCACACTTTTTTTCTCATACCGACATTCAAATACTCCCTCTCTCTCCTCCACATCGACGTAAGTAACGGACCCAATGAAGGTTTCTTGTACCCAAAATTGATGAACACGTACGAAATCAATTTACACCAAATAAAACTAATTATCTATTTAATATCAAGCATCCTTTTTGCATTTTCTTTTCCTGAAAAAAAGCTGGCACAAAAGATTCACGGATCTCCCATTTACAGTAAGATTAAAAATGTCTCACCATCAACTTGAAAAAACATCTTCATTTGCAATATCATTTCCAAAGATTAAAACTTTACTCCATATTTTAACCCATAAACTTCCAATTTCAAGGTATTCTTCCACCATCTTCTCTCTGTCTCGTCATTTTCTTACAACTTCTTGTTTTTCACTGAATCTTGTTTAGTTTAACTTAATTTGAGTAATACCCATAATTAGTTGCCCTAATTCTTGTGATTTTGATGTTGATAAAACTGTTTGGGATTAGGGGTTAGTTTATTGTTTTTGAAGTTGTACATAGTCGGTGAATTAGTAATTTAGTAGCTAACTGTTTGAATAATCTAAGGTTTCATTTCAGTTGATCAGATTTCTTATTTAATTTTTCTGTTTCAGTGTGGATTTGATTGATGTAAGGAAGGTGGGAGTGTTCATATGCCCTAATTCAGTTTCAGGCCCATTTTAGAATTTGATCTTTGTAAACACACTGATTCTTGCATTGTTGTTATTCATAGTAGTCAAAGGCTCGAGGCGCAAAGGGTGAGCTTTGGGGCTAGACGCGAGGCGCACAGTATAAGCATGTCAATCTATCATTTTTAGGGGGTTTAGACATGTTTATTAACAATCTTTTGCTCTAATTTGAATACACTTTTTGAATGTTGGTGCACAGTTATGGATCCTAATTGTGTTTTGAAGATTACTAATCCAAGATTAATAATCCACCTTCAGGTAAACAATGGTATCATGTTAAGGTTAAAGGTCTGATGCATATGTTTTGCCTCAATGATTTTAAATCTTTCTTGGTTCACTCAGGTTCATCGTACGTAATTCAAGCTATATTCACACTCATCTGTGAGCCTCAATATGCACAGATACACACCTGTTAGAAACCAAAGATCACAAGGAGTCAAAATCAAGCATGTTTTGAGGATTTGTTTTTTGATTGTTGTGTGCTGTTGGTTGATCTTTCAACTCAAGAGGTCCCATTACAAGAGGAAAGCTTTGGACTCTGTTGATACGGAGGTCTTATCGAGTACAAATAATATCGATGAAGTTATAAAATTAGGAAGGAAAGATCTTCAACCTAAGGAAACTGAGAAGGGTGAAGAGGAAGATGATGATGAACATGAAGTTGAGGAGGAAAAAGGCGATGAGATTGATGAAAGTGAACAATATAAGTTTGATGATGAAGTGGATACAGTAACTGAAAGTGAAGAGAAAGATGGTGAAAGTCAAACTGTGAATGAAGCACGCGAACAACACTATAAAGCAGATGATGCGTCTAGCGCAGTTACTCATGAAAATGATGAGCAAACTTTAGATTACAATAAGTTTCTTGAAATTGGCATTTCACAACATGAAAATCAAGTTCATAATGAGGCTTCTTTGAATACTAAAGTTAAGATTCAAGAAACGATGCCCGAATCAGCCAGTAAGGTCAACGTTTCTTTTGTTCATGGTCAACACGATTCTGATTCAACTCGGGTTGTAGAAGAATCAGAAACATCCTTAAAGTTAACTAATACGTCAGCAGTTGTTGAGCCACAAACTATCTTAACTACTAAAGAGAACAACACTGGTTCTATAAAAACAGTGGCTGAAACCGATGAGCTAGATGGAGGTCAACATGACGCCATAGATGCCACTGATTTGATACGTTTAGAGGATCTTGACGCGTTTGGCGATGTTGAAGATACTGTTGCAGAATGATGCATGATGGGTTGTAATTTGAATTATGAAGTTTGTGATTGTGATTTCCACAAGGTTTTTTATTTGGGAACTTGTTGGTTCAAAGAGCTGATCTCCTGTGAAATCTTGTGGAATATTGGTAGAAAATGCAGGCTGCCAAAAATGTAATAAGCCAGTAATGTATCAAGGGTTTAATCTTTATAATTCTCTGACTTTCTTGGCAATTTTTATATTTTTTATAAACAGAAACTAACCCTAAATCATTAAGAGCTAGTTTAAACCATGTTTTATTTTTAACTAATATATTTTAAATTAGTAACTTTAAGACGTTACCTTTCTATATGAAACGTAAAACTAATTAAAATGAAAGTAAATAACATAATCAACAACTTTTTATTTTCTGAGAATGTGTAGACACTAACAACATCCACAAAAAAATATACAAAATAAATATTGCCAAACGTTTCTAAGGCCAGGGGCGGAGCTTGGCGACCGGTAGTGTAAGCTTTGGCTGAATTAAAGTGTTCTTCTCATGACGATAAAGTGCATTAAGCTTTGGCCACCGGTCCCCCGTCTACTCTATCTACATATGATGGCGTTTCTAAGGCCAGGGGCGGAGCTTGAACAAAACCGTAAGGGGACGGGAGCGAAATTAATTTTTTTAGGGAGGCGAACTTGATATTTATATAAAAATTTACACTACCGGAACAAAAGTTTACACTACCGGAACAAAAGTTTACACTATCGAACTAAAAGTTTACACTACCGAACTAAAGTTTACTCTTATGGTGTTTGACTTTGAGTGTTGTTTTCATGGAAATAAAGTACAATATAAGAATAACGTTTGCACATAAATTCATATCATGTAAGCTCTATATATATGATGGAGTTGTCAATGCATTAACAAAGCTTAGATGAACACAACCATTTACAAATGTTTGATGAAAGAATTTTTTAATACTTCGTAGTTTTTCTTGTGATGAATGTTGTAGTATTGGCTAAAGTTGATGTGTTGTCTTTACGGTGATAAAGTGCAATGAGGAGAATGTTTGGTCATTATTCATTAAAGAGAAGTTAACTAATTCAAACCACCCAATACAAGCGGTAAATAGAGTGTAGACATAACTTTTTTTAGTCATGATTAGTCGTGCTCTCACGTATATGTAAGTTGAAAATGTTACACACTACACTACTAGAAAAAACAAATTTTTTACACGTTTTTATGTCGCAAATGCGTAGGAAAACGTAATTTGCTACGCATTTGCGACAAAACTATTTTGTCGGATAATATCCCGTGGCAAATAATTTGTGACATATTTGCAACGGAATTATCGACACAATACGACAAAAGAAGTGCGTCAGAACTAGCTACACATTTCCCATGCACCCTCCTAATTGTCATTTACTAAGTTAACATAAACTTAAAATTTAACAAAATAATTAACTCAATACTTTTCTGTTAATGCTATTTATGTTTGTGACGCATTTGCGACAAACACATATTTTAAATAATTAACTAGCTAGTACTTGTTTATGCATTATATATAATATTAATTATCAAGTGGTTTGTGCAATATAAGTTGTATCTAGATTTTAATGGGATGCACATACTTTTGTTTTGTTTTTTTTGTTTTTTTACTTTCATACTTTTAACCGCAATTTTTTTATGTTCTTTACAACTTAACCCATATAATTATTTACTTACAACTTTGGTTTCTTATAATTTTTGTATTTTACAAAATTTTCGGTTTTACATTTCGATTTAAATTTTACGAGGTAACACGTCGCAACGTGTGTGTGTGGTTCAACTTTTTTACACCTATTTTTTTCCCGTTTAACGGTCTCCGCCGCAACGCAGATGGCTTAATGCTAGTTATAAACCAATCATCAACAACTACTGATATTTGATTCTAGTAATCTTTGACATCTTTGTACCGCCGTACTCGATGAAAGCTCAATGATACATAATGATTTTTGTGTATATGTTTTAAATAGGAATGAGCTTGATACCGATAGCGTACCGAACTGAACGTAAAGTATCAATCCTGAAAATCATCAAGGTAGCACTACCTAAAATGCTTGGTACGTTACGGTACCAGTACATTATATGAAGGAAAAAATCGGTATAATACCGGTACCGAACTAAACCGAAAGATCCCGAAAACACCATAAAGGGGGTACCGGAAAATTTGATACCGCTTCGGTTTCGGTATTTGGTATCATTTGATAATTCACTAATACATGCCATGCCTAAGAAATCCAAGTATCATGTTGTCATTTACTCACATCATGTATGTATGAATATTACCGTTAAGGGTAAGTTTGTTTAATGTTTATGATATGACGGAGAAAAGATGATACACGAGTGGCCCTATTATATGAATTATTTTATATTCATGGGTGTGTTACACATTATCTAAATTGATGTTACAAAACGTTAAAATTTAATATAAAATATGAATTCCAGATACAAGAGATCCAGGCTATAAATCCAACAAACTTACGTGAGAACACCAAACATTTTTCCTAAAACTTCCATACGAAAATGATGGTCTGGAAGTTAGCCAATACACACTCTGCTTCATGGCATTTGACATCTAATCCTACCTAACTTTAAGCTTAACTAACTTTTAAATTTAAATATTATATATATATATACATATATACATATATATACATATATATATATAAATATAAATATATATATATATATATATATATATATATATTATGATTAATTAACTACTTATATAACAAAATTTCACTTATTAAAAATAGTATTATGAACCGAACTAATATGCAATCTCCTTCCACCTATTAATGACATCTGTTGATTTATAGCAATTAAAGCTAGCGTCACATTTGCTTTCAATGATAAAGAGTAACTAGTGGTTATACACTTACGATGTAGGAGGAAACCCGTTTTGACACTACTTAAAAGCGAGTAAATTTTATATCTAAATGTAGATAGTTTTTATATTTTAAAAATAAAATATCATAAAATATTGTATACCGAAAGTTATTAGAAAAACCAAATCAATTTTAAAAGTTAAAATTTTGAATTTGGCTTGCTCTATTATAGTTAGTCATTTTCGTATTAAAATTTAAAGTGAAACGTACATAAAAATAGGTACATTACGATAACATATGCAAAAGTTTATAAAGATCTATATCTCAAAAGCCATAATAAACAAAATATGTTAAAAATTAATTATAATATTGATATTTTAAAATAGAAAAGGAAACAAAGAAGGTAAAGAAAACGTATGTTACAGTAACTTTGGTATCTTGAGTCCTCGATGACAATTTTATACGTTAGTGGCAACTTTGTACATTGATGGTAACTCGTAGCAACTGTAATTAGTATCAAATGATTGTTGGCATCAGTTGATGATAGTTGCTAGCGATTGCAACTGCTAACATTTAATCGTCAATTGAAATTTGCAATGGTTCACCCAATCCTTCAATTCACATATAAGCTTCAATCCACATATGAAGGATTCTTCTACTTAAATTTGATTATGAAAGCAATATGCAAATTCTAGTACATGTTTTCATAACAACATTTATCGTTCTTCTAATCTAAAACTGTCTAACACAATCCAGAGAAACATCCAAATAATATTCACGAACTACAAAACCTACAATATTTACGGTAATAGATTCCTTGTGACCCAACCCCTCTCTTGCAGACACGACGATAAAAAACTTGTATGAGATGTTACTACAACCATGAATAAATACTAATACTTTAAATAGTTTGAATAGCTTTATATTAAAAAATGGGAAGGTATATCTTAATAATTTTCAAATTTGATTGGTGAAGTAAAATACAAAACCTCTTAGTTGTCCGTTTGATGAGCACTTGAAGGTTGATGGTGATGGGGTAGGATGGACCACAAAACATAATGTATTCGTTCACAAATATTATATATATATATATATATATATAAAAAATATATAATAATAAGTCTAAAAAACTCCAACGAAGTTATGTTCTGCCTTCCATTCACAGGCCCCAATATCGTGCTTACCATCTCATTCATAGGCCATACTAAATAATTAATATATTTAATCCACTTATCTATTTCTATGTACGGTTATATTTTTATATATATATCGATTATATCAAATGAGTCTTAACTCTATGATCAATGTCGTTACTTCATGAAACTTTGATTCATTTATATATGGTGTAAGAATGAATTTTGGTTAATTATAAGCATTAAATCTAACCATAAGCTTTATTAAATTATTGATGAAGATTAATTTGGCGAGGTAATGAATCTTAAGATATACATGAAAAACTACACATGTAATAATGAAAAGATAAACGGTTAGACACTTTAACTTTTTACCTAGATTTTATCAAACAATAGTTTTACGAACTCTTTTGATCTCTGATACCTTTTAAATAATTTAGGACTTTTTCGTAAAAAATAACATGAAGTCTAGAACTTTATTCACTATAATTTGATATAGATTCTTCCTATGTAAATATAAATGTACATGTTAGAAAACATGTTTTAACTATGGTGTGCTACTTTTACAACAATGTGTTTAAGGATGGTAAAAGAATCCAAACCTAATGGGTACATAAAAAACGTGTGAAGCTAGTTATAGGATGTGTATTTAGGTGTACAATCGAGTATGATATTAGTTATATATAAAACTTTTATAGATTTGAGAACGGTTAACCAAGCTCTTTTACTCGCATCAAAATTGGATATATCATAATATCAATATATTACATAATAATAAGTAGTATATTGAAGTGGAAAAAACTTGAAATCATAAAAAGAATTGAATTATCAAAAGGGTAATTGTGTATATCATCATTCAAGTTCCTTTTTTTAGGTGAGTTTATGATTGAGTTTCGGGTAATGACCACCCAACTCATAGTTTTAGACGATAAGACATAAACGGACATATTGAATACCTATGAGTATACTTGTGAACCCGGTAGGTGATTAGTAATGACATCGGGCAATTGGGGACCTCATTGTATAATCGTGTATGTGAATATGATTAACAATCATTTCTCATACTCAGTTCATGTCACCCCTATCTTGATATGTTCCTCTATTTACTTATGATAGTGCGCCTAAGAAAAAAATATGGGGGAGGGGGTTGCACCACAACCATTCCACGACATACAAACTTTACAACTTTCATTCGCTATTGTGAAGCGTTTAACACATAAGTTTTATATCTAAGAGTTAAACACATCACAATGGTGGAATGCGTTTAACTTTTTAACTTTGATTTACTATTGTAGTTACTTTTGAGGTCTATGTATATTAATATAGATAATAATTCCTCTAACCCATTGCAATGACACATTCAACTTCTGATGGTCGATTCCTTGTTATAATGGTTTCTTATTTATATGTATGTATATAATAGTGTGTTAACATAAGACATTGGCACATTAAACTTTCTAAAGTTCTATACATTCACTCGCACACTCGAATCACTTTTTTTTATCCCTAAAGACTGATTTTAGCTTTAGCACTCAGAATATATATATTTTTAATAAGCACTATGCACATTACAACTCTAATAAAACAACTATGAATAATATAATAATTCGTGTTACTTTTCTCATTAGGGCTGTAAACGAGCCGTGCCGAGCCGAGCCGAGCCGAGCCGAGTCAAGATGGGTTCGAGCTCGAGCTCGAACCTTATCGAGCCGAGCCGAGCCAGCTCGAAAATTTTAACGAACTCAAAACACCGGCTCGAGTTCGGCTCGTGAAAAGCTCGAGCCAGCTCGTGGCTCGTTCGAGCCGGCTCGAATTTATTTATTTTTTAATTTTTCATATTAATTTATATGAAAACACAAAAAATATATATCAGGGCT
>BJCM01273639.1:0-21873 GCA_018326385.1 Flaveria bidentis | reverse complement strand
AAAGATAGTATATGGTATTTGGACAATGGAGCTAGCAACCACATGACAGGTGAACACTCCTATTTTACAGAGTTAAATGAAAGAATAACAGGAAATGTCAAGTTTGGAGATGGATCATGTGTCAACATAAAAGGAAAAGGGTCAATCTTATTGGAATGCAAGAATGGTGAACAGAAGTTAATCACCAACGTCTACTTCATTCCACACTTCCAAAGCAGTATCCTAAGCCTAGGGCAAATTACTGAAACTGGATGCAAGATTGTTATGAAAGATAAGTATCTTTGGATGTTTGATCCTCATGATTATTTGTTAATGAAAGTCCCTAGAGCAACGAATAGACTTTACAATGTTAAGTTAAAAATATCAAGTCCTATTTGTCTACAAGAAAGGATAGACACCCCAGCATGGTTGTGGCATGCACGTATGGGACATATTAACTTTGATTCGTTATAACAGCTAAGTACTAAAGGTATGGCCCGTGGACTACCGGCAATAGACCATCCTACCCAGATTTGTGATGCATGTCTCGCGGGAAAGCAAAGTAGATTACCATTTCCCACTCAAGCAAAGTTTAGAGCCGAAGAACCTCTAGAACTAGTACATGCAGATTTATGTGGACCGATCTCACCCACATCCTTAGCTGGTAACAACTATTTCTTTTTACTAGTCGATGACTATTCAAGATATATGTGGATCTACATGCTTAAGTCAAAAGATCAAGTATATGATATTTTCAAGAAGTTTAGAAACGAAGCTCAAACAGAAACAAGGCATAAACTCAAGATGTTAAGAACCGATCGTGGAGGTGAATTTACCTCAAATGCCTTAATTACGTACTGTGAAGATGAAGGAATTTTAAGACAACTCACAACACCTTACACGCCTCAACAAAATGGTGTAGTAGAACGAAGAAACCGTTCAGTGATGAGCATGACAAGAAGCATGTTAAAGGCTATGAATGTACCACAAAACCTATGGGCAGAAGCAACACGACAAGCAGTATACTTACTAAATCGTGTTCCAACCAAAGCACTAAAGGGAATTACACCCTATGAAGCAGTAAAAGGTAAAACTCCTAGCTTAAAACATATTAAAGTATTTGGATGCATAGCATATATGAAGGTACCGACACCTCATTTGAAGAAGCTAGATGATAGAAGCAAGAAAATGGTACATTTAGGAAATGAAAGTGGAACAAAAGCCTACAGACTATATGATCCAGAAGAAAACAAGATTTGTATAAGTAGAGATGTTTTATTTATTGAGAATGAATCATGGAACTGGGATACCTACTTAGAAAAAAGTGAGTAATAATGGACCTACATTGAAAAGGTTTGTAATCCGTGGAGATCAAGACAGTGGAAATAGTCAAGATCAAGATAGTGAAGGTGAAGATACTCAAGATCATCAAGAACCAATATTTGAAGATATGGTTACACCAATCTCAACTACAAGATCTCCAATAACAGTCCAAGAAATTCAAGAAACACCAGTAAGTGTTCAAGAAATTGATAGTTCACCCAGTTCATTAAATAGACCAGTTCAAAGACCAAGATCATTAAGCAGCATCTATAATGAAACAAGACCTCTCGAACCAGAAGAATATGAACATTTATACTTAGCATATGATGAAGAACCTATCAACTATAAGGAAGAAGCAGAATATCCTCAATGGATAACAACAATAGAAAGTGAGATAGATTCGATAGAAAAGAATAATACGTGGACACTCACATCACTTCCTACAAATAAAAAGGAAATAGGTTTAAATTGGATTTTTAAGGTCAAGAAAGATGCAAATGGAGAAATCACCAAGCACAAGGCAAGGTTAGTAGCAAAGGGTTATGTACAAAAGAAAGGTATAGATTATAATGAAGTATTTGCACCCGTTGCAAGAATGGAGACCATAAGACTACTAATAGCAATAGCAGCACAAGAAGGATGGCTAGTACATCATTTAGATGTAAATCAACATTCTTACATGGTGATTTATAGGAAGACGTATATTTAACACAACCAGATGGATTTGTGAAGAAAGGAAAAGAGAAACTACTCTACAAATTAAAGAACGCTTTATATGGTTTGAAGCAAGCACCAAGAGCATGGAATCTTAGTCTAGATAACACGTTAAAGGAAATTGGATTTAAAAGATGTCCTCAAGAACAAGCAATCTACAAAAGAACTCTTAAAAACACTACTATAATAATTGGTGTTTATATTGATGACATCATAGTGACAGGAAGTTCAATGAAGGACATAGCAAGCTTCAAGAAAGAAATGGAAGGCAAGTTTGAAATGAGTGACCTAGGGTCACTTACATACTATTTAGGAATTGAAGTACATCAAGAATCAGGAAAGATAAAGTTAAAGCAATTAGCCTATGTAAAGAAAGTCCATAAAGAAGCAAGATTAGAAGATTGTAACCCAACAAAGTATGCAATGGAAACAGGTTTAAAGTTGACACGAGAAGACAAAAGTGATTTAGTCAACGCAACAGAATATAGAAAGCTAATTGGATGCTTAAGATACCTCACGCATACAAGACCTGATATAACTTACGCAGTTGGATACGTAAGTAGATACATGGAGAAACCAAGAGAAATTCACATGCAAGCAGTAAAGCATTTGATGAGATATATTAAAGGAACGTTAAATTATGGAATAGAATACACCAAAGGAAAAAACAAAGAAATCATTGGATTTAGCAATAACAGTTATGGTGTAGATGCAGATGATGGAAAAGGAACAAGTGGAACTATATTTTACTACAATGAAGCACCTATTACATGGTCAAGTCACAAGCAGAATACAGTAGCACTATCATCGTGTGAATCGGAATTTATGGCAGCTACATCAGCAGCATGTCAAGTATTATGGTTATAAGGACTTCCAAGTGAACTTACAGGAGATGAACCAAAGAAGATAACACTAAGAGTTGATAACAAGTCAGCTATACTACTCATGAAGAATCCAGTATTTCATGGAAGATCAAAACATATCAACACAAGATATCATTTTATCAAAGAATGTATAGAGAATGAGCAGATTCAAGTGGAGCACATAAGTGGAGAAATGCAAAGAGCTGACATACTCACTAAATCTTTACTAAGGATCAAGTTTATGGAAATGAGAAGCCTTCTTGGAGTTAAAGACCTAGCAGAAGGAATCAAGAATTAGGGGGAGAATGTTAGACTATAATTCTTGTTATTATAAGTGTTATTATTATTATGTATTATTATTATTGTATATCATAAGTAAGTTAGTTAAGGGGTAGTTATGTTACTTGCATCCCAAGAAACGTAAGGGTATAAATAACCATGTAAACATTCATTTGTATGAAATGCATCTCTTGATTTTCATAAGATTCTCTCTCAAACAAACAGACCCCCTGAGATCTTCAAGTTCTTCGGTTTTATTGAATAGTTCATTGATTTTGCATTCCAAAAGCCTATTGCAGTCACCAACAAACTGAATTGTGTTTCTAAATGAACACTCTTCGCTGCATTCAATTCGATCAATTGGCCATTGATTGATATTCTGAACCTTTCAAGGTTTCTAAAGAACATGTTTTTTGGTTTGGCATTATTATTATAAAACTCCAACTCTAATGCAAATAGCCATTGAGAAAGTATCTCCAGCTCATCACAGTTGACATGTGTGAACCTAATAGGCCTATATTCTTTAATTCCTAAGTAATTATATGTGTAAGATCTCATATAAAGCTCTTCAAGACTACCCAGGTTTTGTAAGACACCATTGTCAATGCGAAGGTCACCACATCCAGTCAAATCTAGTAACCTTAGTTTTTTCAATTTCCTTATTGTTGATGGCAACCTTGTTATTGCACAATCAACAAAGCTTAGTGTTCACAAGTTGCTAAGGTTTCCAAGAAGTGAGATATCATCGTTTATGAATGAGCATGAACGGAGATATAGTGTTCGAAGTGTGGGTGAGTGTTGAAATGTTACGGGTAGCATTGGAATATGCATATTCTCATAAGATGCAACCTCTAGTTTTTTTCATTCTTTCATACATATCTTCTGGAAACTCAAGGAGCTCATACCCATCCATTAGCATCAACATTGAGAGGTTTGGGTGAAATAAGTCTATCGGAAAGTTAGACAAACCTGTGCACTTTAATAGAACTCTATCATAAGCATCTTGATCTGGTTTGTTATCATGGTTCATTATTGAAGCTTGTTTGACATCTGAAACTTTATTTAGAATAAAAGCACGCACAAGATCATGCATTTTGACATAACTCTTGTGATCACTTTTAATCAACAAGTTTGCGCGTATGAGATTGTTAACACAAATTTTCATGTCACTTCTTGCTGTTTTCAAAGTCTTGGCATCCTTAAAAAACCCTAATCCCCATCCAAACCTCAACAAGTCCTCGATACGAATATTAAAACATCTAGAAATAAGCCACAAAGAAGAAAAATTGCTTTGTCCTCATCCGTCTTGAGATTCTCGTAGCTCATCTCAAATGTTCTATGTGTGATGCTTTCAAGGTCTTTAAGATCATCCATTATCACCAATGTTTTCTTTCCTTGTTTTAAAATCTGTTGGAATACAATATTTGCATTAAGATTAATAGTATATAATTAGTTTATTATGTGTAGTGTGACAATAATGTGTATAGTGTAAGTAATACGTAGATGGGTCAATTTGGGTAAAGTAGTTGAACCCGCCATTGTGCAACTGTCATTTGACAGTTAATAGCAGTTGGTTCTAACCGACTTGTGTATGTATATAAAGGGATGTACTCAATCATTATAATGTAATCGTGATCTTCATATTACTTTCCCTCTAAAGTTTCCCTCCATCCCATTATTGTGTGTAAGTTCATTGTTCATTGTGGTGTTTTGGTGCCTCCCTCAACAAAATCTCTTGAAATCTTTTACAAAGACGATCAGCCCTTGCATCTTTAGTTTACTCGGTTAAATCTTTTTTATCAATGTATATAGTAATAGCTCCTTGGAGAAAAATTGGGTCAGTGTTTTCTCCAAGGACCACCTTCACAACGCGATCAAAAGTTTTTGAAGCTTCCACATCCTTCTTAAATTCTTACATAAAGCAAGCATCTTTTGGGACTCATTATTTGATTGAAGGGATTCTAGAACAACATTGTATACTGAATCTCTTGACTTGAAGTTGTTTTGGTTACTACCATTAGGGGTATCATTCGATGGCCCCGTAGAAGTGGATACAACCTCTGCAAGAGGTTTTTGTAATCTTAGACTTGCATGTTTCAAGACTTTGTATCTCCTCAAGAATATTATAAGATTGTCTTCCCGCTTTGTATCTTTTTGCCATATTAAAGCATCCAATTCCTCCTGTTGGAATACTTTGTGCTTTTTCGTTCACCTTTTCGACTTTGTCCAACCATGGAAACATATTTTGTGGACGAAACCAAGAAACTCAAGTGTTTCTTGAAAGGGACCAGCAAAGATTGAACAACTGAAGTAATAATTGAACTTATAATAGCATCCATTTTCGAAAACTGCAGTTACATTAAATACAAAGCAATAAAATTCAATTAATAAAAAAGGAAAGAAACCTGAACTACCCAAGTATTCATAAATTTACAGCTTTATGTGGGTGAAATATAGGGGGTCTTGTTTCGTTCAAATGGGAAGCTTGGTATATATTTATCATATATGTAAGATCGGTACAGGTATGAACACAAGTGAAACACAAAAAATAGAGGCAAATAGTCGAATGTAATCTATCATTGCAGAACAAGCAAGCTTCACTGCTTATTCATAAGATTGCATACATTCATAAGGTTTCTATTATATTGAAGTTGTGTGAGTGTGTGTGTTTTTGGGGCCTCATCTATCGTTTCTCCATCTTTCATGTGAAGAGACTCGAACTCACTCTTGATAATCCTCAATCGCACCTTCTTCACCCGATTAGCCCCAAAATACTGGGATTTCATCGAATCCCACACCTCGTTCACTGTCTTTTTCTTTGCCGCATGTGACAAGATCTCTTAGGGGATCGTTTGAAAAATGAAAGCACAAGCCTATTTGATATTTTTTTCTCTTTCACAACCACATCGATCAACCATTCAACTAACAATATATCATGTGTAATATGTTGAATTGTGCCGCTTGTTGGCGTTTTAGCTTCTTTCTTGACTCTTTTTTTGTTGCAAATAAATCGTTGCAGTTCGAAAAAAATCATTAATTTACAAAACTCTCTCTCTTTTAAAACATGTAGACACGCACCAATATTCTTTACAATTGTTCAAACATAATTGTCCTTAAACAAACCAAGATCGATCCCGCAATATTTTGAGATTCAAACACAAATACAAAAAGTGGTGTAGGGTACGGTTGGTAACGAAATTGTTAAGCCGCGACTAATGGTGAATGCCTTAGCCATGGTTCGACGATATTAGCAAAAGGATGCCCAAGCTAAGAAAGAAAGTAGGACGCAAGTAAGCTAACTCAAAGGTAAAGTCACTCATGACTCGACGCAAATAAGTATGACACAAGCTCCACACTTAGGAAAAATCACATGTAAAAGAGAAACTTAACAGAAAATGAAGAGAACCTATTGGTCAAAAAAGAGCATCGTCAAACATAAGATAAAATAAGACAATGGTAGTAAACAATAACACAACAGAGAAGAACATAAGCCAAAGTCAACAATTAGGAAAATAAGTATTAATGTCAAATAGAAATCATTGCAGCAAAGAAGTGTGGAACACTCTCCTCTCTCAACTATTACATATTACTAGTAGAAGACCCGCGTAATGCGGCGGCAGTAATTATTTACAACACGATACTGGTTTACGTTACTAATTTTTACAAATACCACAATTCTGATTATAGTAATATAAAAATCAAACACAAACAAATTAGTGGTAAAGAGGATGACTCAAAAGAGACTAAAGTCGTGTTGTGAGCTGTTGGTGATTTATCTGAATAAGAAAAATCCTTCAAATATAGCCAAACATACAACTACCTAATCAAATGATCGATTTGACGTAGTTTAAATTCTATGGTTCCCGATAATATGTAATAAAAACCAAAGTACCCCTTCAATGAGAACTCATATGAATACACGATAAATAACTCCAAGCAATCATCAATGAAGAATTAAGAACCTCCTTCCATCCATCAAGCAACCCAGTACCTTTTAAGAACCTTATATTGTTATATCACATTCTTCTAGTCTGAAGGAGTATCATGTTTTAGATTTTTTATAAGCACCCGTATGTGCATTCAAAATTTGACTAACCATTACTGACTTTTTGTAACCCATCAAACTCCTCAACTTGAAACTTTTTTAGTTGAAGGATAGATTGCATATGAGCACCCTATCTATGGGGATAATCATGGAAACATCTATTCATTCTGTCCAATCAAATAATAAAATTTAATGAGTTTTATCATTCATGCCTATTGAACAAGCAACTACGTTTTGAGTAGAATTCACCATTTAAACCTACTAAATCTCAATCTAATAGAAACAATTAATCTATTAGAGATAAGATTGATTCATTCTTTGGAAAACTTCACTATTTAATCTTTTCTTTGACAAAACATTTATCTAATAACTAGTTTTTTGGATTTGCTACATCTGAGTTTCATATTTATCTCAATTCAATATAAAAATCCCTATTTGAAATAACAACTAAATAAGATATAGATTAGATCATTCGAAAGGAATCGTGATATCCATATACTACAATTCATTATGCCTCTATCGACCATCTTTAACATTGTCTTTGATTTTGACAATAATCAATATGTCAAATAAAATTTAGAATAAAGAATCATACTTGTCGGTTTTTTCATTATTTTTGGATCGGAACCTCATCAAGCAACCCAGTACCTACAGAAAGGAATCGTGATATCCATACATATATATATATATATATATATATATATATATATATATATATATTATAAATATGAAGGTTTATATAAGTTATATACTTAAAATATTATTTAATTATAAAAATATAATTAGTAAATATAAATTTAAATGTCAATTTATAGTATCATAAATAAAATAAAATTTAACTAAATGAATTAAATAATATCATATTATTAAAGAATATATTAATAATGTTATTAAATATATGAAAGAGACAAGGACAAAAATATCATGTTTTATAAAATTTAATGGATAAATTTACTATATTACCCGTAAAGTATCTTAAAATTTTAATCAAATCCTTATTTTACCCCTTTTAAATGTAATGTACTCATTTGTATATGTTACTTTAAAACTTGTATTTTTTGTAAAATTATATCTCTATCCAAAGAAATGTATTATATAGTAGTATAGATAGTTATATTTTCAGCTTAAAAACTCTGATAATCATAATCTTTACCCATACTATTATTCATTTATGTTTATATTTAACTGGGTTATAATCTCGTGTAATACACGGGTTGAATAGATTTATTGTTATATAGTTTATGACAAAAAAATTATGTCATAAACATCGTGTATTATACGGATTGAATAAACTCGTGTGTTATACATATTTGAAACATTGAAGGTAACATATTTGAATTTTTTTACAAATCAGTCATAATGACATTTATTATCATTACTCTTTCTTTTTTCTTAATATATTAACAAACATAATTTTGCACTTGATTATATATGAATAACTAGTTTCTTACCCATCGCGTTTCGCGGCGACGGCACACACAACGTGCTAAAATATACTATAATCGACATGACTCGTTTTCAAGTTATATTTACATCAAGACGTAAATAAATTTATAATGTCGAATGAAAATATACCATATTTGGTATGTCGAATGAAAATGTACCATATTTGGTGTGACTTAAAACTTTATAAGGCATTGGTAATGTAGAATGTCGAATGAAAATGTACTACGTTTGATGTCATTAAACGCACAAATTATGGTCAATGTATAAATGACACAACTTTAATTATTGAGTTCCATCGTTTATTATACGGATTGAATACTCGTGTGTTATACATATTTGTCACCGAAAACTAGGGACCGCTCACAATTTCCTTTGATAAACAATTTTACAAAAAGCAAATATAGAACAATTTATTGTTTAATCGTATGATCTTTATTAACAATAAATAGAAAAATATGGAATAATTTGAAACTACTTTTCTTATACATTATATTGAGAGTGTATAAAAAAGTTAATTTAGTTTTATGATTAATTATACTTTTTAGTTTTTCCTACGTAAAATATGAATATATATTTTAATTTATAGTTGTATAGATAACTTATATTAAGAAAAAATGTTTTATTTTTCTTCCCCTCCTACTTTCAATCTTTACACTTTCGGCCTTTGTTACTTTGTAAAAACTTAGTAAAATATTATTTTAACCTCCTTAAGTTTTAAAGTTCCGGGTTTACCCCTATACAATATAAATTCAATTCCGTTTATGTTTAGACGTAATTAGGAACCACTCGGGTCAAAAATAAAATATTTCAATGCTTAACTCTATACATTTTAAGACTATCTGCGTTTTGACAAATGTCTATATTTTGACGTAATATTTTTCAGAAATGAGTTATGTCAAATATAAATGTTTTAGTGCTTATTTTTATGTAACGAAATGAGTTATGTCAATATAATACTTTTTCATTAAATATACGTATTGACGTAAATTTAGTTCAAAAAATGTCGGAGCAATTGTAAGTCTATGTTTCGGCATGCATTAATT
Organism: Flaveria bidentis; assembly: GCA_018326385.1. Lineage (NCBI taxonomy): Eukaryota > Viridiplantae > Streptophyta > Magnoliopsida > Asterales > Asteraceae > Flaveria > Flaveria bidentis. The sequence continues at coordinate 12,181 of BJCM01273639.1, read as the reverse complement.
TTGTTTGAAAACGAGTCAGGTAAAATATTAAACGTTTTTGTTCAACGATATAAATTCGAGTTACTCTACGTATTAACGTAAATTAGTTCGGAAACGAGTCAGGTCGATTGTAATCTATATTTTATCACATCACGTACAATACCGCGACAACGCACGATGGACAATAAACGTAGTTTCTAAATAGAAACCAAACCGCTACTCTCTCTAAACAACCACTAAACAACCACTGACACATCATCATCATAACCGATTAACAAACCCCCACGACAGGATAGTCATTAGAGCACGAAACTGTGAGCGGTCCCTAGTTGTCGGTGACAACCACGGTAGACGCAACACCTACAACCGCCTTCGCCACCGCTGTCATCTCCGTTTGCATCACCAATCGAGTTATAACAGGAGGGGAGAACAAAGTGGCATGTATTAAAAGTACTCATATAGAATGGGTTGGTATTTGATATAATTTAAATAAAATAGAAAATTTTCTTTAAGTAAAAAATGTAAATAAAAATTAATAATTAATTTTATATTAAATTCATTTAATTAATGGTATACTTATTTAGAACATTCACATAATATTCCTTAAAATATGTGAATGAAAGTTTTTAAATTATATGTTAAATTATATGGAATGATTTAAGTGATTATGAGTGGAGGCAGTGGCGGAACCAGGAATTTTTCTCAATGGGGTCACTATTTTTCGGTGATTCGTTTTGTAATAAGATAATATAAAAATTTTCGGGTTGTCGGGTTGGGTTGGTAGCTTAGTAATTTTACATAAATAAAGAAGGAATACATAGATAAAGAAGGAAAAAAAATGTTTCAAACTGCATCTTTTAAGTTTCAAACTCACGACCTCTTTTTGAAGAAGGCGCGCTTAAACCAACAAACCAACGATCTGTTTGTGATATATTTTAAACTTTAATATACTAATGGGTTCACTACTTGTAAAACTATGGGTTTAATAAAAAAATTGGTATTATACACACTACGGGTTCAAAAATCAATGGGGTCACTTGACCCCGTACCTAAGACCCTAATTCCGCCCCTGAGTGGATGAGAGATAAAATATTATTGCTTATCTGTAAATTTAAAGATTTACTGTTCAACTTTTATAAAATTTCTAATATTTGTAAAAGTGATTGTGAGTGGATGAAAGATAAAATGTAATGAAAAATGTATAAAAAAATATTATTTAATTGAAAAAAAAATAGTGATTTTAGTATAATTATATAGATAAAAATAAGAAATAGAATATGATGTGCTCTTAGATAGGATAAGGTTTGGTTATCATATTAAAGCTCTTAATAGCAATCCATTTAATTGTGGATAGTTATTAATGTATAGTTATTATAGCATTTATAATTAAAGGGTATGGTTAAATAGATACCCCAATATTTTAAATCAACACCTCAAAATTTATATATGGGTCGTATAGCCCCATACGCGTCATATAGGAGGGTCGTATAGCCCTATACGGGGCGTATAACCCCTCCGACAGACCCCTGATTTTTTTCTCGTAGTCAATGTCGAAATTTGTTATACGTGTCGTATAGTCCTATATGTGTCTTATAAGGGAGACGTATAGGGCTACATGGGACGTATAGCTTTTTGACAGTCCCCTGAATTTTTCTCGTTTTCGGTGTATTCAACCCTATATGTCGCGTATGAAGCTATACGCGGCGTATAGGGGGTGTCGATTTATATCTCCTTATTAGGACCCAAAATTTATAGTAAATACATAAAAAAATCAATATTTTTATTATTTAAAATGAGAAAGATTGAGAAAACCAATTATTGAATTACATAGAATTATAGTAAATGTCCTAATTAAATTTTATTTACTACTATAGAGATAGAGATACATCTCATTGACATACTAACTTGACAAGTACTCAAGCTTCAGGGCCCTCAAACAGTTTTTTTTGGGTTAGAGCTCATATGCCGAAAAAGAAGATATGTCAAGCTACATTATTAATGAGAAGAATTTAAATCATATGTGTTACTCTCTTGTATCGCTTCTTCTTCAATTTGCCTATAATTGAGGAATTTAGAGCAACACCGGCCAAAGTTTCTTTGGTACTGTTCGGTTTAAACGGTTTATGATTTTGAACAACCCTAATTACTATATTTTACGTGCTATATATATATAATTTACACAAATTGCTTGGAGTTGAAAGTTAATCTGAACATTTCCTGCTTGTTCAGACATGATAACAAAAACAAAATATACTTAACTAGGATAGGTTACTATAGGGTTACATATTATTGTGTTAACTCGATCATTTATGAGATTTTAATTAACAATCCATAGATAAACAATACTGGATCGGTTGATTATATGTAAAATCATATGTTTATCTCGTAACATAGGTCGTAAATGAATAATCATACACTTATCCATAAATATAATCATATGTATTACCATTAACATAACAAATTCAATAACAATATCTTTAAATCTTAACAATATAAAAAAGAGAATACCTTTGTGGGTATGCACCTGCTTTCTTCTGTATGTATCTGCTATTTATGTTGTAATTATGAAAAGAGGACTCACAATTTGTATGAAAAGATTATGACTTGTGAATATATGGGATACAAATGACAATACTTGTTATATTCTCAAATCTTGAAGCTTAGCATATGCAAGGCCTACGGGTAAGGTAACCTTATTATATTCATAATTTAATTTAATTAAAAATATTTTTTAATTGATACGTTCCACCTACTGTTGATTCTATTCTTTTTGGAAAATTAAAGGCATGGAATGTAATGTGTGTAAATTATAATATTAGCCTAGATCAATTGGTTTGAAAAAATACATGGCTTTTTAAAGTGGAAGTTATAGATTCGTGTTTCATTTGATTCAATATACTCTAAATGGGTAAGGGTTTTACCACGAGTGGTGGGTTTCCCCTTAAATGTCGGGCCAGGTCACCAACCATGTTTGTGTTTGCTTGCATCGGTTGTATTTCGTCATTGGGTCTATCTGGGTGGCCAGACTTATAGTATTCGTTGATTGTTAAAAAAAAGTATAAAGACTAAAGTAATGACAATGATAGTATAAAGCAAAACAATGGTAATAAATAAAGTGATAAAGTATAAAACATTTAAATTAAAGCTAAAAAGATGAAGAATGAGACCACCAATGAAAATGAAAGTAAAGAATGATAAAGAAGGTCAAAATGCTAAAGTTCACATATAAAATCTAAAGTTTATAGTTTTACAAGCATTACTAAAAGAGTCTTCATTTGTTACATGCTCACCCGCTAAAGGATATATGTCTTGCCCATTATCTTGTGTATGCTCACCTTATAGGAGTTTTGTAATTTATTGCTAGCTCATGAGCTACTATGTAATTGTATAAGCTTAAGTATAAAGTAAAGCTAATGAATGATTAAAGTAAAGCCATAAGTATTCCTATGAAAGATAGTATAACGCTAAAACATGGTTAAAATGATAGTTAAAGCTAAAGAGATAATAGATGCTAAAGATAATAGTTAAAGTTAAGGTGTAACTATGTGTATAGTTATTACTCGCTGAAGAATGATAAAAAAACAAATGTTATAAAGTATTTTGCTAAAGTTAAACTATAAATCACTTAGGTACAATTTTTGTTTGAATTTTAGTTTGACATGCAAAGGATGAATAAAGATAACATACACTATAATTATACAGGTTTAAAGATAAAGTAAAGCTAATTAAAGATTAAAGTGAAGTACTTACCCTAAGTATTGCTAAGGAAATATAGTTTATGCTAAAGTATTTTTAAAGTGACAGTTAAAACTAAAGAGATAGTAAATGTTAAAGATAATAATAAAATTAAAGTGTGATTATGTGTATAGATATTAACTAAAGAATGATAAAAATAAATGCGATAAAGTGTTTTGCTAAAGTTAAAACTAGAATTCAATCAGTAATACTGACTTTTATATACATATTGATATGATAGGCGAAGGATGAATAAAGATGATAGATCGGTAATGGACTATTAAGCTACTTGTTACTCCTCAAGAATGACATCCTAGTTAGTATTCTATGTTTAATGATATTTTTCTTGATTTAATATTTAAAGAAAAAGATTATGTAATGATTTTTTATTTCCGCTGTAATAAATGAATAAATATTTAAGTTTAAAATTTTCATTTCTGATGTGTATCAATGATGTGTATATCAATAGTGAAGTATTTCGGAAAATGAGGTCTTACAATATAGTATCAAAGTCATAGTTTAATAGATTTAGGCACCCTCATGGCTAAACCTAAACTTAAATCGAGACCAAATAAGGATGCATTGCAAACAACATTAAGTTAGCACATCACCCATCACGTTTAAAGAAAGAAAGAGAGAGAGAATGGAAGCCATGAAATCAAAAGAAGGAAGAGAGAAAAAGTGATGAAAGGTGCCTTCATGGATGGATCGGCTATGCATACTTGGATGGTTCAAAACCAGACAACTCCGATAGTTTTAAGGTCGAACTGGTCGTTGGCAGGCGGCAGGCGGATCACAAAAACTATGATGACATTGGATCTAGCTTATCGTGTTAGTCAAGGGTGGTTAGCGATGGTGGATGTGAGTGGCGGTGACCCTGTGTTGCCGGTGGTGGTTAGTGATGGTAGCTCAAAGTTTCTTCAATCCAAAGGAATCGATGAGAAGGGGTTGTGACCATCGACTTCTTGGTTCAATTCAACAAAAAGAATAGTTTTACAATAATTCTTAATCATTAACTATTTAATTTAACATTTTTTAACATTGTTATTTAAAATAAGCTACTTTTAAATAGTGATATTATATTAGTTATTTATGCAATTTATGTGCACCACGATTTAGAATATTTATAATACGTGGTTTTTGTATCTTGTTTGAATTCATCTTTAGAAAAAGAAAGAAGAAAGAGTATAAACTTTAGAAATAGTATGTTATTAAAGATCTCGTATAACAGAACTCAAAACCAAGATTAGAAATGAGGAAACACATGTGTTTTGTCATATTTGAAATCTGATTTCTTTGTAATTTATTAGTATTTTTTTGTTACTTAATTACCTTTTTATAACAATTTTTTGATATGATACCATTTTTGAACTGCAGATAAGACTATATTCATTACTAGCACTAGGAACATTCATTACTAGCACTTAGAAGGTGTTAGAATTGATACAAACCAGTGTCGTAAAACTCGGCTTAGGCTCGGAACTAGGAGGTTTACTGAGGTGTTTTTCTTCAACTCGGTCAATCTTACTTGAAATTAGTCCAACTCAGCCCTACTCGGACCAACTCGGCCTACTCACTCCAACTCGGACTTCTGTTGTTTTTCACTGATTTTTGTTATTTTCACCTATTTTTGTTGTATTTTTGTTGTTTTTCAATAATTTACTTTAAAAAATGAGTATTAAAATGGTTACTATGTGTATACATATTAAAAAATAAATATTATATTTTAAAATACTATAGTATGTGAACATATTCTTATAATATATATTGATTTTCACGTAATATGTTATAAATATTTGTAAACTTATTATATTTGTCATATATATAATTTATTAAAAATATTTTTTTTAATTTACCATGTCCAAGTACTCCCCGTCTAGACCCAGTACGTGCAACTCCCCGGCCGACCGAACTGACAACATGTAGCGACTTTTGCAACCATGATACAAACCCTAATAAAAAAGAAATAAATAACAAAGTGAAAACGAAAAACTCTGAAGACTGTTTGAGTTAAATCGTATTGTTCTTGCTAAATAAGTACCATATAGATTTTTATCTCACCAATAAAACATTCAACTGTAACATCTTTCTGATTTGAAGTTGATCATATCTTAAATGTCAAATACGTTCACGTTATATGTTTAAATTATGTAAATCCGGTGTTAATTTTTCCACGGTTGAATACCTCCATCACTTTACATAAAATTTTTGGTTTTTCTTATAAAGTTTCGAGAACGTTAAACTTAAACATATTTTCACGGTTTCGCGTGCTGCAATTCATGTTGGTCTATTACTAGTTATAATGTTATACATATATCCATGCATAAAAAGTAAATTTATGCTTAAATCATCATGAGAACACATGTATGTATAATCATATCATGTATCATTATAGTTGGACACCATTATAAATAGACTTGCTTTGGTTAGACCCTTATGACAACATCTCGATATCATTTATCGTCACTACTAGAATGATTTTTTCGTGACCCCTTTTACCGTTTACAATTTTCGGGGAAGAACATGCTTACTCAATTACTTGTAACGAATCACCCTTTCTCTATGTTCTATGTTTACACATGTGTTAACTTCGAATGTATATTGTATCAATTGTCTCTTTATAACATTTAAGTCTCTTGTTATCTCACACAACCATTTAATTCCACTAGTAGTGACACCCGCGTGTTGCAGCGGTATAAATTTAACCACACTCAACCAAATAGATAGAGACCGATATATTTATTCAAGTGTACTAAAGTTATTTCTGAGAAAACTAAGCAATTATCACCATTTCATCAAAAGTTAAATCATCCTAATCAGATCATTACATTTAGAAAATGGTATCGGTACTCGTCAATAGCTTCATATATATTAATTTGTAATTTCTTCTCATCAAATGCACGTTTAACGTGTAGAAGGTGAAAGACCACGGTTGCAACATTAAAAATCACCTGCATTTTAACCACAAACAAAAGTAATCACATCAGATTATCAAACCATAAACTGTATATCTCATTGAAAATTAAATAGAAAATTACAAATTTGTAAATGTTCCCTAAATAATTCTCCTGCAAAATGAAGAAATATTTCTTGCTACCCTAAATGATTTCATTCAAGACTTGTGTAGTATATAAACCTGTGATTTGCAGCGTGTTAATGCACAAGTCAGTTTTAAACAAAACTAATTTGTATTGTAAATAATAATAAGCACATCTTAGTGTCGTAATTTCATTTAACATCTATCACAAACTGAATTTTTGCAGCACTCACACTTGCTGCAAGCTGCAATTAGCATATGGTCCCTCCAGATCTTTGATATGCTTAAACAATCTTGCCACATCATTTGGGAGCACATAAGTACATACAAGCTTGCAATTAGCATATGGCCCCTCCAGATCTTTGATATGCTTCTCAAACAATCTTGCCACATCATTTGGGAGCACATAAGTACATACAAGCTTGCAATTAGCATATGGCCCCTCCAGATCTTTGATATGCTTCTCAAACAATCTTGCCACATCATTTGGGAGCACATAAGTACATACAAGCTTGCAATTAGCATATGGCCCCTCCAGATCTTTGATATGCTTCTCAAACAATCTTGCCACATCATTTGGGAGCACATAAGTACATACAAGCTTGCAATTAGCATATGGCCCCTCCAGATCTTTGATATGCTTCTCAAACAATCTTGCCACATCATTTGGGAGCACATAAGTACATACACATGTGAAAAATGAACTAACAGATAATGTTCAAGTGGCCCATGTAAACAAAAAATACGATGAAATAAAGAAACTCGTTCTCTTAAAAGTAGCGAGAAACATCCCCACCCTAAACAACACTATATATGAGCATGCTCCCTACATACTATAATTTACATATATAAATCAATAATGCAAGATGAACATATACACATAAGAAATAGAAAGAATGCATCTACCTTATATCTTCTCTTATATATTAGGAGAACCTGAAAATGCAGATAACATTCTCCAACAAAAATCTTTTGAGAACTAATGAACTCACCTTACACCTTATAGAATTTTGAATCACAGACCAAAAATTCAAGGGTAGTAAGCTATCAATTTCTTTTCTAGATTGCATGAAACTTTTAAATCCGATTGTATACCGTGTATCATAATACATTTCTCTTTTCCAACGCCCATCAATTATATATTTTTAGTTACAACTTCTTTTAGTTTTTTGTGTTGGAATGTCTTGCCTTGGGACCTTTCTACCCGGACTTGCTAGAGAGTATGTCATTTGTTTGTATATGTCAAAAAATTATTAAAACATTGTCTTTATCATAATGCAGCATGCATAAATTAAAGAGGTGTTTGGATTTATGTTTCTAACTATTAATATTCAGTTTATTGTTCTTTGATTATCAAGTCGTAATTCTCAACGCCGACAACAAATACAACAAAACTAATCATTTTCAGGTGTAAAGTAGCTTGATTGTTTACTTGTCTTGAGGAGGCAATGAGAGATATGGAACTCTTCAGCTATAAAACCTCTCCATATATCATTTACAGTCTCAACCTCAAGTGTTAATGACAGACAAGGAAAAAGAAGGCAAGAAACAATACCCGTTTAAGCTGAAAATTTCAACATCAATAACACCACATGTCTCCTCACTACCTAATTTTCATTTTATTTTTGTTGTTTCTTAATAGAGAGAGAAGGATATGGAGTTATTGATAAGTTGTGACAACCTTTGTATAAAGCAGATTTTTGAGAAAAAAATGTTTAAATGAACCTGTAGTTTTTTGTACCTGTCCTTTTTTCTCTTAGTGATGTTGTTGATGTGCTTGGGGAGGAAGTGCAATTGATGTGTCTTCATATTTTAACCTGAAAGATAAGTCTTGCTTTTTCATAATATCTAAGCTTTGTCAATAAGTGAAGAATAGCATATTTGATGTGTTTGTTAAAAAAAATATGAGGTGACATAGGAAAAGTTCCAATTTAGAGCAATTCTATGATGGGAACCATAAGTCACCAATTAAGAAATATATAACTGCTACGGAAGGGTTGTACAAAATGATGATAATAAGTTTGGTGGCTGCCACATATTTATGAAGTGAAAAAATTGTAGAAGCATGAATCACTCATAAATAACATAGTCTTTAACTTCAAGACCAAATTCTAAAAAATTCACTGCATGAGTCAACAAAAGCAATGCAAGATTTAGGACAATATAAATTATATTCAGTCATTATGCTACATGGATGCCTGATCAAAACATGTGATAATAAGTAAAAGCATTTAGTTCTATGATCATTAAAAAAGAAAGCATAAACAATGAAGAACATTCTGATTTCTCCTCCACTTCAGCATGTATTAGATCTCTTTCTTGTATACAATAAATACATAACACAAACATAGAGACCACTGTTGTGTATTAAGTCACCATAATATCTATTAATAAACAAAGTAATAAGTGAAATATATTTCCAAATTATTTCAGTCACCTACAATGTTTATTTGGGCTTCATCCTCAATATGAACCCTAGTAACCTTTCTAAGTAACATTATCATACAAAAAACCCATCAATCATACATTAATCATAACAATAGAACATTAATATTATAAGACATTCCATAAAAGTATTACAGTTTTTGTAAGAAACAAAAATAAGATTTGGCAAACAATTCTTAAACATCAATCAAAATGAAAATCAACTGTGACATAAGAAAGCACAAAATAAAGCCAAAGACTCTCAAAGTCATTGCAACCTACGATAGTAATATCTATAAATCATAACTATTCACTTAGCAATCAAAATGTGTAGTTCATTTTGTTGTGCATATGAAGCCTAAATTATATGTTATAATACTAATAACATATTAAAAGTGGAAAGACTTATATTGTGATAGCAATTTACACAATTTATTTCTTTAATATTAGACTGCATATTAAAAAAAAGGCTTGATTCATTAAGATTGTAGCGGAAGTTGGTGCATATCAGCTATTACCATAAACCTGTTACTAAGTCGATGCTTACTTTCTTCAATTTAATGATGAGCACAACTCTAGTAACCATAAATACTATGAGCAGGAACTATACAATAAGACACTACCTAAAAAGAAAGCAAGTGAATGTGTTCTTAAAAAGGATAGAATTTATATACTTTTGTTGTTTTAAGCAGGTTAATACATTTAAATTCCACAACAAAATTAAAATAATAAACATGCCCAAATGCATACCTTGTTCAAATGTATAATATCATAAATGTGGTACCTTATCAATGTATAAACCCTATCTATTTGATCCAACACCCATTGCAAAGCAACTACGAAATTGGTTGTTTCTTCAACCTTTTCCACAGTTCCACTTGTGAACCCACCAATTGATACAAAAATAGTTTGATTTGAGCATGTATCTATTGAAATCAAATAAAAACAATCATGTCACTTCGAGAACATTTCAGATCAAAAAGAAAGAAATGGAAATAAGATTTGACTATTATAACTCAAAATAGATACTTGATAATTAGCTTAATAGGTGTATATAACCAACAAATTTACGCATGATCTTGAAAATTGTGTATGTATTTATTCACACTTAAAACAAAATTTTACATGATCTTTTAAAGCCTCATTAACAAGTAAAAATTGAAGATTGAAGCTCGAATTTGGTTATTGAATAAAACTATCGTATAGCTTCAATGTTGAACACTCTTTGTACCAATAATCAAAACTCTAGAACAACTTCACTACTGAAATCAAATACAAATACCTCCATCTAAAAGGTTGAAAACCAAATATATAACAATTAACTGGTATGATGTTTTGCAGTATGACTGATGAAGGAGGGGAGAGGCTTGAGTATCTTAGACTAATGAAACCAAAGAGAAGGATATCACTGATTCACTGGACTTCATGGCTTTCATGTGCAGTGACATCGAAGGGATCCTCGAGTGCGCATCTGGACGACGTAGATATACTGAAATCAAAGGGATCCGCCAGTGAACAGTTACAAGACGCCGGAGTAGTGGGCGGAGGGAGGAAGTGAAGGGGCGCGTCTTACAAAGGACGTGAAATTCCATTTTTGTCCAAAGTTCTATATTATATAGTAGTAGTAGATGATGAAGCCGATAGTTTAGAAAAGGTAGTATAAAAATTATCAAAAGTTTGTTTAAGGATATATTTTGATGAATGTAAAATGCAAAACTCAATTTTTTGATACGTATATCAAGTTTTATGTAATGAAAACATTTACAACCATTATCATAAACCTAAGTTATAATGACAAATGGATAGTAAAAAGTTCTAACAAATTACATTCTTTATGTTGTATTATTATAAAATACAATAATTAAGCCCGGGCAAAACGTGGTTGGGCACCTATATATATAAGGGGAATAGTAAAATTTTATTTTTTTTCATTTTAACCACAAAACTCTTTAGTATTTTTATTTTGATCACAAATTTTTCTTTCGGCTTTTTTTGTATTTTATTAATATTTCAGGTTAAGTTTCTTATAATATTAATATAATAAAATTTTATTAGTTATACAACAATATTTTAAAATATCATATAACTGAAATTACGTATGAGTAAGTACCATAAGTAGTAAAACAATGATATCACCTTTTTTAAAATATTATTTTAAAAAATTTTTCAACAAAAAATATCTTGTTCTAAAATAAACTGTATAATAATATCATTTTTTTAATATTTCTTTATTATAACTCTCAAATTTAATTATTATTTTTTTAAATTACATTTTAAAAGCAACAATTTTAAAAAAAATCTTATTTTTAAAAAGGTTTGGTGTTTTAAAAAAAATGTTTATAAAAATTTATTTTCTTAGAAATAAAGTTAATGAAAAGATCTCTTTCTTAATTTATTGAAACTATTTTAATTTAAAAAGTGTAAAATAAATATTATTAGTAATTGAGATAATTATTTAATAAAAAAGAAAAACAAAAAAAATTGGTGAGACTGATTGTGGTGCTACAATGTATCATCCAAAGTCACTCTTATATTAAAGTAGCAATATGCTTATCAGTGAAACTACATTCGTATTCGAGCTTTTCAACACTCTCTTTTACAACCAAGTACGCTTTTGGATTTTACAGCAAAATAACAATCATTATTAATACAATTTACAACGGAGTACGGATTTTATGATGGAGTACACCTTCGAGTTTTACAACAGATAAAACTCACATTTACAACCGCATACGCTTTAAGGTTTTACGACGGAGTGACGATCGTTACAGTCTGTTTTTTATTTCCATATTCGTATTCATACCGCGAACAATGACCCGGGTTCGAGATTGCACCCACCCCAGATTTCTTGTTTTTTTTCATTGTTCAGGGTTTGTATGATTGACACAAAGTAAATAATAATAATAATAATAATAATAATAATAATAATAATAATAACAATAATAACAATAATAACAATAACAACAATAACAACAATAACAACAATAACAACAATAACAACAATAA